>CAJDSM010020109.1:0-27107 GCA_903981925.1 Ostrea lurida
AAAAAAATAATTGAATAAACCTCTCTTTGCTTGAAATTCAAAATATTGTTTTCTTCACCGGCTATCAGTACTTTGATTTCATATTAATTATTTGTGTTTATGCATGATGATCGAAGAATACATCGGAACCGGTCAGTGGTAGAACGTTCGCTCTCTAACAAGGAAATCGTGAGTTTGAGTCCCGCTCCTGCCATAATTGCGTCGAACCTAAGTCGTAAATATAGCTAAAGTGATTGCTCCTTCGCCAAACACGGTGCGAATGACGAGTCATTCGGATTTGACCTTAAAAACGGATGTCCCTTGTCGCGAAAGATCTTGATACGTTAAAGAACCCTCGTTGCTACAGCCCAAATAACCAATGGACAGCTTGGAATATTGCATTCAACTCAAGAGATCACATCAAACGGGAGGTGAATTTCATTTATACATGACCACTTTCACTGGGACCTGAGATACTCTACCATATCATCATATTTAAAAAGTTCGGCTAAACTATCTGTTTTGTTTCGTTCTGTGTCGTTAAATCTTATTTCATCATATAATGTTGTTTTTGTAGGTTTTGTTTCCTTTCAATTTCATTTCGTATTTTACAGGTATACTCAACCTGGCGTAAATGGTTAAAAGGATCTGCCATGTTTCCCCCTAGAGCTTCAGAGTTACAGCTGTCCCTGACGTGCACGAAGTTGATGACAATTCGGGACACTACTGATAGAAACACCCATTATTTTTCTGTTAGATGCTGAGCGTATGGAGAAGGAGCAATCACTACCTAGGTCTACGTCTAAGGTTTGATGCGACCACATCTTGCATCGACAGTATAAAGGTTGTGTAGGCTAAATAGTTTGCAAAGCAACTCAAATCTTGCACCTTGGTATTTCAGGCAGGGGAAAAATAATGATAGTCCTTACTTTCACCAAACTACACAGAATTACCTATTATATATCAACAATACAGGTCCATGTAAAGCAAAGATAACGAACAGTGATCAATCTCGTAAGCCCTAAATAGAATGTAAAAACAAGATGTGGGCAATCACGGAACCCTGGACACACCAAGAGTGGGATCAGGGCCTGGGAGGTAAGCATCCCTGTTGACCGTCACACACCCGCGTGAGCCCATAGCCTGTGGTCATATGAAAGACACATTGAGGACATAGTCAAGTATGCAGACTACTTATTAGTACCAAACTGTTTCAGCTATAAGACTCTTCGGCACCTATTGGAAGAGATTACGGCATCAGCTTTTTTTCTCTCGAAAATGCATACATTTTAATAACTCAATATCACATGTATGACATGGATTTAATATCGTTTGTGCGCCAGTTTTCCTGAATTTATTTTGGATGGATGTTTACAGTCCATAAACCTATCTTTAAGGAAGCCATGTTCTGTGGCTGATTTCGAAAACCAAAGAGGTAATGGAGGCAGTCTTGTTGATACATCACCCTAGAAGAGAATGGCGGTAAATTACATTTGCATTGTGTATTCCCTGGAAGCTCTAAAGACTGACATTCTCAGGAGTTCATACGTCATAACTTTATCTACGGAAGTAAGCCTGCCCAATATACATATATGTAAAGGCCATCGCTAGAAACATGTATGATGCCTTTTTCATCCTCGAGCTTGTATTGGCTGTTAGATCGGCAAATCNACTAGAAACATGTATGATGTTTTTCTCACCTTTTTCATCCTAGAGCTTGTATTGGCTGTTAGATCGGCAAATCCCCACCACTAGTTACTGTGAAGTGGGATGACGAGGGGTACTTAACACATCATTGTTCAAACAAGCTCATAGTAAAATGGCACACGTCGAAGAATACGCAGAGATCTTAGATTTCAACTTTACTTACGATTACTTCAATTTATCATACATAATAATAAGTGATCCTTCTGGAGCAAAGTCACACGAAAGAGACGTGATACAATGGATTCTCCTTGGTCTATACATGCTTACAACAGTCATAGCAGTGCCTGGAAATATCTTCGTGATTTGGCACTACAGACCCAGGGGGAGCTGGAATAATAAGAATATTTTCATCACCAGTCTTGCTGTCAGTGATTTAGGACTCGTATTTGTTTCTGTTCCGTTTAAGGTGATTGGCCAGCACCTCAACCCGTCCTGGCCCTTTTGCAACCTTTTGTGTCCACTTTCCACCTACCTTCACTTGGTGCTAGTTATTCACCGTTCTCTGTCTCTCTTGCTGCTGACAATTTATCGACATTACGTAATATTCCGATCTCCTAAAAAAGTGTCCCTAGGTTTCCAAGGAAAGGTGACTTATATTCTTGCATTGCTGCTTTCATTTCTGGTAGCTCTACCAGTTGCAATGTATTCCAAAGTACAACACTTCGATGTGGGATTTCAAAAAACAACATATCTCTGTGTAGAAATATGGGACTCTAACAAACAGCGTCTTTATTACTCCATTGCGATAATGGTCCTGCAGTACATAGTTCCACTGGTCATACTATGCATCTCGAACTTTTACGTTGGACTTCTTGTCTGGGTTAGAAAACCACTAGGAGAAAACCTTCCCCAGAAAATCAAAGGAATGCAACTGAAAAAACGACGGGTATGTATCTCCCTCCATGTTATAACCAAGTTCTGTTATAGAAATATTTCATGATATATGGTACTGAATGTACTTCCCCATTCTATACTTACGCTGCATGGGGATTTTCTCTGAATTCAAATCAATTCCGTGTTATTGCCAAAATTGACATAGTGCATTATTTGTTGATTTACATTGTAAACAATCTTGATAGTAGCAATTACTGTACACTTAATTTGTTTAATTCAATTCTATTATGTATATTTCGTTCACATGATTTTTCTTTCGTCGAAATGTCATTCTAAAAGACTTGGCTTTCTTGGCAAGCGTTAAATGTTACGGGAAAATATCAAGACATTCTTCTACACGAAATCTTTTTCTTGTTTTTCAGACAGTGAAGGTGTTGATCTGTATGGCTGTATTCTACGCCCTCTCGTGGCTTCCTTTCCATGTGATAACCGTGGTGGGCACTAACAACAAGAAGATAATGAATCAAGAATCTCTACAGGTCCTCTGGTTGTTCTCTCATTGGTTTGCCTTCACCAATTGTGCAGTCCACCCCATTAACTATTTTGTAATGAATAAAGACTTTAGAAGAACAGCCAAGACGCTGCTACAGAGATTGTGCTGTTGCAGTCGGACTCCTCAGACACAGTTTTTTACTTACACTAGATCGTCACTAACCTTTAGAAACAATACACGATCTTTTATGAGAGAAAGCGTAGAAACAAAACTGTGAAATAAAATATATCTAAAACAGAAAGCGAAAGTCTTACATCTGCTTTCTCACATTGCCTACATGTCATGAAAACTTACTACAGAAAAGTTATCATGTCATCGGAATAGTTATTCTGTCATCGGAAAAGTTATGTAATCGGAATAGATATTCTGTCATTGGAATAGTTATTCTGTCTTCGAATAGTTATTCTGTCATCGGAATAGGTATTTGTCAACGGGGTGATTATCCTGCCAACGGAATAGTTATCCTGAAATGGGAATATATATCCTGTTAACGGGATGGTTATCCTGTCAACGGGATAGTTATCATATCATTGGAATAGTTACCCTGTCACTGGGATATTTACCCTGACTTCGGAATACGTCACTTTCATATCGTTTATTACCGGTATCCCGTCAGAATGCCAATCCGGCTAGTGAGCTTTTATTTGAGTATTTTAGTGTGTCTGTCTTGTCTTGCTAACGGAGTTAGTCACCTTTCTGTTTGTGATGGTTATCTTGTCGGGATAAACTATTATTGTGAGCGACAGTTACCCTGCTTTAGAGTGAGCTAATCCATTCAATGTGATTTTTTAGGGACTCTTTCGTCCAGATTAGTGATTTCTTTTGTTTGATTCATTTCTGTTTTTGCCATGCGGGTTAGTATTTTTTTGTGGAAGTTAGCTTTCTTATTATCAGGAATACTTATTTTTATGTGTGAGTTAAATATCCTATTAGGAGGGTTATTCTTCTATTTTTGAAAATAATTACGAATAAGCAAGCATCTAATGCTATATGTTGATATAAGAGAACATAAAGTATGTTTGGAGAGGATAGGGGTTCAAAGTTTTAAATAGGAATAAAATCGTTTTTGTAAATTCAAGTTTTTTTCGCACCTTGTCACCATGGGCTACAATAAGTGTACAATTATGAAAAGTTTTACAAAGGACTATATAAATTTGTTACTGGAGTTCCTCAATGTAGTTCCTTTGTAGTCTTTAGTGATCATGTCTTCCAACAGTCTGTTGGAATTCCAATGGGCACGAATTGTGATCCTCTGTTAGCGTACTTGTTTTTAAATTCTTACAAGGGACAAGTTATTCAAAAGCTTTTGAGAAATAATCACCATATGCAGATGATGATGGGATGTTGCTACATAAATAAAAGACTCCAAAGAGTCTCCCACGTCTGCGTTTTACTTAATATTTTAATGAACATTTATACTGGCAGCAGCATAAATTATTATGACTAACGAGATGATGTCAGCTTCTCCATCGTCAACATCCCATGTCTTTGTATCATCTAGGGGTAACTAGAACAATAATAGCGTTACATAAAGATCGAAGATAAAAACCCCGTGGGGATCCGGGTTAGAATAGGTCCTCAGCATCCCCTTGCGTGTCGTAAGAGGCGACTGAATGGGGCGGTCATTCGGATGAGACCGGAAAAACCGAGGTCCCGTGTCACAGCAGGTGTGGCACGATAAAGATCCCTCCCTGCTCAAAGGCCCTGAGTGCCGAGCAGAGGCCTAACTATTGCAGCCCTTCACCGGCAATGGTGACGTCTCAATATGAGTGAAATATTCTCGGTGGGACGTAAAACAATACAATCGAAGATAAAGTGGGGAGAGGGGCAAAGGAGGAGCTCCTCCTCTCCCTCATTCGAGCCCCTTCCCTCCTGTAGCCACTTTTTTCTCTCTTCCTCACCATCTCATCTCACTACAGATCCATCTTGCCCCCCCCCCCCCCCCAAAAAAAAAACCCACACCCCAGGTGACACCGACAAAATGCTTCAGATTGATTAATTATCAAATATTGTGCCCTGCAAACACTGTTTTGTGATGCACCGCATCCAGGCAATAATCTAAACACGGTTGGTCTGGAGAATGGCGCATCAATAACTTGTTTTCCTTTCAATCTCCTTTTAAACGTAGATTTTAGTACTGCATACAGCATAAATTTTTTACTGCCTCTACTACATCTTTCATAGATGATATAAACTACTTTCCTTGGTTTAGGTATTGGATTTGCTTTGCCTGGTCATTAAAGCACACAATTCATACATGATGATATTTACCGTATGGTTCCGTGTGGATTCGGGTAAAAATAGGTCCTCGGTACACCATGCTTGTCCTAAAAAGGCAACTAAATGGGGCGGTCCTTCAGGTGAGATCGTATAAATCGGGGCCCCGTGCCACACCTGCCGTGACACGAAAAAGACTCCCCTGCTTGAAGGCCGGAAGTGCCGATCACAGGACTAAGTTTTGCAGCTCAGTGACATCTCCATATGAGTGAAAAATTCTTGAGCGGAACGTTAAACGACATACAATCAATCAATATAATCGTATGCAAAATAAAAACAATCGTTATTATGTTCGAAATCTATAACCTTTATCTGTTTAAATCTGTTATACTCTACAATATACATGTATTTCAAAATTTATCATTTGTCCTATAGATATTATGAAGTATCCAAAATTATGCACCATTCACAACTTCTATGGATTTCATTTTATTACATTTACTAATTTTTTTCTCATATATTTCCTTTTAGATTGACATTGCGTTTTGTCATCAAATAAATGCATGCTTGCTGCAAACTAGTTTGTAGTCACCTGTCCGCATGGTCATTACGAAATATGGAGCGATTCCAAGGTCAAAGTTCCGAAATGATCAACATTATGATATTTTAGTATTTAAATCTAGTTTACATGTTTAGAAAATGCAAAATATAAATAATAAAAACCTTTCTTTATTGGTTTAAGGGTGAAGGAAACTAGCATTGCAGAAAAATAAAATCATGACCCGCAAACCAACAATAAAAGCAATAAATATTGTTTAAAAAAGAACATAAAATTTTAAATTAAAGTGTTTCTCGAAGACTGTCCAACTAACCCCAATTCAAAGAGGAAATTTAGATAAATGCTATCGTAGTTTTTGTAGATACTTACTGGTATTTCTATTAACACCTTAAATAAATGACAAAGATTTAGAAATAGCATTGGTTTGAACTGAAATGATTCAGAATATAATGCATCATACATAATGCCCTGAATTAATTTAATTTTCGTATATAATGTGATGTATAAATATACTTTGCGAGAAAATATCTTGGCATGTGGTATTTTTCGCCATTAGCGTATAACAGTGGCGGCATCCAGGGATTTGTCGAAAGGGGGGGGGGGCGGTTCGTTGAAAAGGAGCCAATAACTATAAGGTCTGGGATGAAGCCAAGTAGGGGTCCAGGGGGCAAAGCCCCCGGAAGCTCTCGGGTTTTAGAGCTTTTAAAAGTTACATTTTAAGAGGTTAATTTAGCTATATATTTATACATAATAATTAAGTTTTGTGTCACCAAAAGGGAGGGGGGGGGGGCCCGGTCTCCCTCTAAATCCGCCATCTGATTATAAGAAGCATGGTTGTATTGTGTAAAGGCCAACATTGAAATAAATGGTGTCTTCATACCGAAGGAATTTTTTTATTCTGAAATACATATTGATTGATTGTATGCCTGTTTAAAGGGGCATGGACAAGTGTTCAAATTTTACATTTCCATTTTGGAAAGCGTTAAGCGCTAGCTGCGCTTTATTGTCGTTGCTCAGAGTATTCACTTCCGGATTACGCCACCTATAGGCAGAATCTAGAATCTCATTTCGGATTACCGCCACTATTAGGCAGAATTCTTAGAATCTCCATGTAGCACCAATCACGGGGGTACCAGTTTAGAATCATATAAAACCATTACTACCCATAATGCGCTGCGTTTTGCGTGCGGAACGGATTCTCTGTTGGAAGTCAAGAAATCACAAACCTGCAGTACCTATTACCAAAGAGAAAATTTTACTAGGAGATTTTAGACTAACAAAATTATTCACGATACTATTTTTCTTGGGTAAAGTACTACATAATATACAATGAGATGCGCAGAGAAAACCTTTTAATAAGAAGTAGCGATAATCCCTTTTAAAAAAGGAAATTATAAGTTTTGCGTGTGGAACGACCTCTGTTGGAAGGTTCAAGAAATCACAAACCTGCAGTTACCTATTACAAAGAGAAATTTTTACTAGGAGATTTTAGATTAAAAATATTCACGATACTATTTTTCTTGGTTAAAGTACTACATAATTATACAATGAGATGCGCAGAGAAAACTTTTAAAATATCCCTTTTTTTAAAAAAATTTAAAGATTATTGAATTAGTATTGCCTATAACAAATAGCGAAAAAACTAAATCTTGACATGGTTGGGGAATGGTTGGAACTTTGATTTCTAATTAATATACACCCCCTCATCTCTCTCTCTTCTTCTCTCTCTCATAAAACTATTCTATAAATTTTCTTATGGCTATAATGCTTTGATTTTGTTTCATTGAATACACAGGAGAATGGGGAGGTGACATTGACTATTATTTGAAAAAATATGTTCGTAAAACAATAGAATACATGTTATAGTAAAAACTATGAAAGAGAAAAGCTAATTCTAAAAATATTTAAGCTTTAACGTATAATATATGTGTTCGATGAGAGGAATTCAATGAATTTGATTAGTTGATATGTGAAATATGAAACATAACACGGGCAGTGGATGAATGTGTTACAAGTAAATATTTTTAACTTCTTCTTGAACAACCTTTTCAAATCTTTTGGGACAAGGCGATGGCGGATTTAGAGGGTGCCCGCCCCCCCCCCCCCCCTTTCTTGGTGACCAAACTATACGGTAATTATCCTCTAATGCCACTATAACCCGATAACTTCGGGGGGCTTAATTAAGCTTACTGACTCTTTTTCAACGAACCTCCCACCCCCTTTCGACAAATCCTGGATCCGCCACTGCAAGTGGCTCATAAAATGTAAATTTTCAGGTCTCGTTGGGCCGTAGAGGCGGAGCAAAAACTGTTCAAATAAAGTACTTAAAGTACTGAAAAGCGCTAAGCTTTGTTTGTTTTGTTGTTTTTGTCATCTTGAGAATCCCGAGTGAGAATCTTTTCACTTCTATGAAGTCGTCTAACATTACCGCTGGAAGGTAGCAAATTTTGACCTATGATCTGGGTTTCACCCGTTAAGCAGTGATGGTTCCAACTACTTGGCACAGGTCATCCGTTTATAAATATTGTCATTTACCGATTGGACCCGTAACACTTTGATTCACACCTGTTACCGGCATATTCCGGCAATGCAGCTGTGAACGAAGTCTGTCACTACTTGGAATTTGAACAACTAACCTCTGCATAGCTAGGCAAAACGATCTAACTGACTGCCACGTTACCGCCGCTAAGCTTATTGAATGAAGACAGAGGAATTTATATACGGACTGCATGTTTTTTGGTTATTTTTGAATTTTGACGTTTGACACATTTTTGTAAGAAAAAAGCACCAAATGGATTGAAAAAAATACAGACAATAAACTATGACACAAAGTGTCAATTAAAATAGATTAAACTTCTAATTCAAAACATTTCTATGGTGTTTAAAAAACTTAAGCTTAAAATATAACCACAGGCGCTTGTTTCATAAAACTTGCAAAGTATGCTATATGTGGTTATTATATTATAAGAATTAGCTTTCTATTCATGTTTACTACTACATGTATCTATTGTTTTACGAACTATATTTTCAAAGTAATAGTTCAATTGATCACCCCATTCTCCTGTGTAATTCAATGAAACAAATCAAACATAATATAACATAAGAAAATTTATAGAATATGTAATTTATATGAGAGAGAGAAACAGAAGAGAGAGAGAGAAGAGAGAAGAGAGAGAGAGAGAGAGAGAGGAGAGAGAGAGAGAGAGAGAGAGAGAGAGAGAGGGGGTGTATATTAATTAAATAAAAAGTTGCAACCATTTCCAAACCATGTTCCAAATTTAAGTTTTTTCGCTATTTTTATAGGCAATTAATTCAAAATCTATAATTTTTTTTAAAAAGGGATTATAACTACTTCTTGTATTTTAAAGGGTTTTCTCTGCGCATCTCATTGTTATATATGTAGTACTTTAACCAAGGAAAATAGTATTGCTGAATAATTTTGTTAAGTCTAAATCTCCTGAGTAAAAATTTCTTCTTTGTAATTAGGCAACTGCAGGTTTGTTGACCCGATGGAGGTTTTGTGATTCTTGAACCTTCAACAGAGGTCGTTCGCACGCAAACGCCAGCCGCATTATGGGTAGTATTGGTTTATATGATTCTTAACTGGTACCCCGTGGAATTGGTGCCTACATTGGAGATTCTAGATCTGCCTATAGGTTAGGCGTAATCCGGAAGTGAATACTCTGAGCAAACGAACCAATAAAGCGCAGCTAACCGCTTAAGCGCTTTAAAAAGACCAATTTTCAAAAAACTTTATCTCATACACAAACCACACATGTCTAAGAGAAATTAAAACATAGTGATTGTAAAGCAGGGATTTAAGGCCTACCCTCAACCAAAAATTGTAAATTTGCATGTGAATCCCCCGGGGGGTAAGGGGTTCTGACCCAGGGTGGGGGCAAACTTTGGTAATACATGTATTATTTATATTAAAAGGTAGCCGTATATGTTTTCAGGGCTCAAAAGCTCATTATCCATTCTATCTAGAGTCACCAATATCATTACATATGACTTACTCATGGGACGAATATGTTCCTTTGAATTTTGGAGTCAAAGGTCAAGTTTGCACTGGGTATCAAAGTTAGCAAATAGCAGACAGTGTTGTAGGCTGGTTGACGTGATTGCATCCTTTCTTTAAAATTGTTAAGCTATTTGCAGGTATATTATAATACTTCATATTCTTCCTTTACTGAATAAAGCTTTGAAAAGCAGTTATATTCACAGGCGCTGTTTCATAAACTTTGCAAAGATGCTAGTATAATACACATATAGCAACTTGCAAAGTTTATGAAACAAGCGCCTGTGGTAATATTGTAAGCTTAAGTTTTAAGTGCAGTCTAATAGAAAACCATGCAAAACCCTTCTGACAGCAAGGTTTTTCAAATTGGTTCTTTTTACCTGAAAACATGTATGGTATGCGTTATTGTATTTCCACCAATTCAAAATTTATATTTTGATCACATGTGGGATCGCACAAGCGCCCCCTTATATTCTATCATGGCACAGTCATGCTACTCAGGAGAGTAAATTATAGCCAACTTTCAAAGCCCATTATTTTTTAAAATAAAACGCAAGTATAATAAATGTTTTTGCTCATAAAATGATAGTTATTGTATGAATTCTTACCATTTATCACGAAAAAATATCAAAAATGTCTAAAAAACAAGGAAAAGACAACTCTATGCAATTTGTCAAAATTCTAAAAATAGATTTTTAATGCCATTTTAGAAATAGGGCACATTCCCTGATCCAAAACACTTTAAATTTTAAATTCATTATAAAAGTGAAGAGTATATATTAATAAGTTACTATTGATATAAAGGAATTCTTTCGGCCAAGCATAACAATGATTTTACAGCTTTTTCAAAAATGCAACAAATTTTGCCATAAAAATGAGCCAGATCAAGTTTCATATTACCCTCTATTAATTAAATACGATCACATAGTTTATTGTAATTATACAAAGATTTCCAAGTCCACCGAATAGTAATTTCAACTTAATAATGACAATGCAGAATGTATATTAGGCCAAATAAAAAAATATATGTGGTTTCCTGTAACCCAACCATCCTTAACATATCCCCCCCCCCCCGCCCCCCCCCCCCCCGATCCTAAACCTTTTTGAAGTTTTCTCCCCAGGAATTACATTTGTGTTGCACATCAATTAGACATTGTGCTTATTATTTTTAATTCATTGTTTCTCAGCTATAGCTGATATCCCTTCAATTACATGATCATGCAGGAGCCCTGTTAGATTATCCAGTTTCCTTCAAGTCAGATATCAGAAAGTTAGAATAGCACTCACGCTTGTGTATTTGTGGCAAAAATAATAGATTCAAGTCCATTAAATGATTTTCAGACCAACCATGTTATATCACACTTGCATATGTATGTATGGTAAAGAAAAGTTTTGGAATTTTAACAAAGATGCTCACTTGTCAACTTTATTGATGAATTACCATCTAAAGAACAAAAATCCTACAATACCTACCAACAATTTTTTTTATTTGAGCCTTAGGCTTAGCAGTCTGAATGACTTAAAAACATAAAATAAAAATATGAAACATTATTTTTAGAATTTAAGAAAGACTTTATTCAAGGAAACAATGTAATTTTATAATATTGTTGTGAACAAAAATAAAACCGCTTGCGGGAAATTAACTCATAAAATTACAAGATTCAAAACATTATACTGTAGATTCCTAATAAAAACCAGTAATTTATCATTACGTAATTTTGTAGAAGCATCACTCGCGAAATAAAGAAATATTCTTAAAAACGAAATCACAAGGTATGAAATGTTTCCTTCTACCTTATTGTACATTACATATGTAGATGCAGATAGTTTTATTATCATTGTGCAGTTCTGCTCACTTTAAGTCCTTTTTAGTGAATCCCAACATCTCTGTACTGCTCTGTTTGCCACTAAAAAGTCTTGATGGACATCCTCAAGATCATCACTTGGGCACTGACTTTCTGCCTAACACGCGCCAAGCTGCATTATGCAAAATTTGCAAACACCCCGCGAACATTGCTTGATATTTTTGAGCCAATCTGATGGTAAAAAGATAAGCGCAAGGCTTCATTGCTGATCATGTTTGTCCACTGTGTATGGTATTCAACCCTTTTTCTGTGTTTTCCCAGCTTGAAAGATATTGAAAAACGGAACCTTGAACTTTAGATGAAAAACAGTATTTTTTTTGCGTTCTTAATGCATAACCATGGCATTCAAGTTGTGTATCTCCCTCCTTGTTGTCGTATGTGTGCGTTTTCCTAATACCACATGTTGAAGAAGATTGGTATTCCTCTAGCTGAACTGCTTGATGCAAATCCGATTCACAACAAAGCATGGAGATGAAGGGAACTTTTCTAACGACTTTGCTTTTCATACAGGGCAAAACAGCAGGGAGCCCAATCTGTAATTATTAAGTAGATATGAATTATGCACATACATTCTTACACACCAGAAATAACTGTTTACACCAAAATACCATAATGAAGAGATTTCATTAACAGTATATCTATTCATGCCTGAGAAATATTTTAAAAATATGAGTATATTATATAAAAGTGTTGTATATTAAAGTTTAAAAACTTGGGCAAGACTAAAGGTAAAAATAAAGACAGGGATCAAACTCTGAATGCAAAGTCTAGCAGATAGCTGGCGCAACATGGACCCCCTAAAAAATAAAACACCAGAGGTAGGATCAGATCTCAATTCAGCCAAAAATGAACATATAAGTTATATACAAATTGTTATGTATAATAGTTACAAGTGATTTTGCTTTTACATAGTGGCTACATTAGTTAGGCTAAACACATTGTTTCTAACATTAATAGCACTATATCCAGCCCAAAGTAAACCAACAAGTCCGAAACAGCTCTTATACATAACAATGGCTAATTCACCTGCATTTACTGAATTTGTTAAATTTGGAGCTGAATGAAGAATAATCACACATTCAAAATTAAAAACATATGGCCTAAAAACAAGGTTACACCAGTATTTTTTTGCCTGCTTTATTTCAACTTGTACCATAAAATTTAGCGGTGATTTAACAACAATATATTGTGTTGTTGGTAAAATAATACCGCGGTATCAGATGAGAAATTCTTTAACCACCAGGAGAACTTGATATCGATCAATCATCTTGTAATGGCTTTTGGCTTGGAGAATCATTCTGTTTGTCATAAAAATTAAATTAGTAGGTATGAGTTCTGGAAGAGAAATTTTTTCTCCTTTCCTCAGATATGATTTTTTATGTTCTCAATACTTCAGTTCTAAGATTCCAGATAAAATTGACAAGGCCAAAAAAAAAAATATGTTGAGTTTACTGTCACCTGCTGAAAAAAAAAAGGGGCAGTAGGTGCGGAATTTATTTATTTATTTATTGTTGCTATTAATATGTTTGTGTATATATTTGTGTAAGTTATTGTTGTTTTAACAGTCTTTAAACAGTCCTGTTCAACTGCTTTGGATGTGTTATCTTGTGCAAAAAATGGTACAAAGATCAGTTAGGATCTGGGTAGAGAGACATTTTTGAAAATATATAACCACACAAGTTATTTTCCAATTAAAAAGTTGCTATAGGTATCAGAGGCAGACATGGGGTTCAATTAGCTAAATTATCAATGTAATCGATTACAATTACAGATTACATTGATAAGTTTATGATCGTATCAATTACAATTTAAGATTACACCATTTTGAATATGTAATTGATTTTACAATTACTTTGAAAGTCATCAATTACAGATTTACAGATTACTTTTTCGTTAATATACTTTTGCCTGAGACAAAGCTTTCTTTTTGTAACTACTGCAATATGGTGCTATAATTTAAAAACAAAACTTACAAAAACATATTTATCATATATATCATATTAAAGCACAAACTGCCAATGTACTTTACAGTGTATATTGATGATACTGATTGACAAATCCATTAATCATTTATAAATTTTTGTTCATCATGTCCTACTGAGGAGAACTTCGGACGGTACCACTGTATAGTACATGATTTCTCAAATGTAATAAAGGCATTTATAGAACATTTCACAGGTTTAGACATTCACGATGGTTATTGTAAGTGAAGTGAGTTAAAACCAAGAAGACTTGAGATTACTCTCTTGGTCCAAACAAATTAGTCAAAATCGATGATTGAGTATTATATGTAATTTAGTCCACCAATGTTTACCAATATTGAAGCTTTACGATATTATATTCCACTTTCTGGATGTGGTCTCCTCAATGAAAAGCAAGTTCACTATATGAATGTTTCAACAAAGAAATCTAAGTTGTTAATATCACTTTAAAAAATTGTATGATCTCAATTGTTTCATCATTAACAAACCATGATAAAAGCTATTTTCGTAGTATTCCGTGTGAATACATCTATTAGACACGCTCAATTGATTGTTTCTGAATTATCCTCCACTTAGATTATAACCTTATATGGACATCATGGTTATTTGTTTTTGACTCTACATACCAAAGAGAGATATAGAATGAAACCGCAGTAATTCTCACTTTTAGTTTTTACAAGATATAGTTTCATTCCAACTTCTATTAACATTGATGATGTTTGTTTTTGTTGCTGTCCCAAATAAAAAAGAAAAATTATACAAAAAGTGAAATAAAAAGGATATGAATGCGATGTTGATATTTATGTATAAAGTATCAGGAAATAATGAATAGAACTTATAAAAAAAATTTTGGAGGAAAAGTTTGCTTGATATATAAAAATGTTATAAAGAATTAAATAATGTAAAGCAATTACATGAAGTAATCAAAAAGTAATCTAAAGTAATATAAATTACAGGTAAAATTAAATGTAACGTTACAATTAAATTAATGTAATCTAAAAAATACACGATTACAGTTTCGATTGTCTGAATTACTTGAACAAATGTGAATCAATTACAGGGCTGATTAATCGTATGTACAAAGATTAAAAATCATTACCCATCTTTGGTGGTTGGGCCGTGAAAAAAATAGGTTTTACGTTGAGATGCGGATGACCTAATTGTAATTCAACACATATTTTTGTTTTGGACCAACATTTACTCCTGGAGAACATATAATAACGCTGGGTAGAGAGAAGAAATTTTTATTCGAAGTTTCGAACCAATAATTATACATAACAATGTAACATTTCCAAGAGAATTTGTATACTTTTTTCTGAGAGTCAAGTGATTTAGAAGTCTAAAAGATCAAAGGTTACTCGGACATCGTCTTGATGTAAGGTACAATATTATCCAACAGCCTACGAATTCATCGTAAGTAATTAGTGACTCTAGTAAGTAGGATGAATGCCTATAAGACTAATTCTGAACATTGGCTTAGATCAGATTAGCAATGAGTTGAACCGTACTCTTTTGGAAATTATAACACTTTTCGTCAGATAACTTATTCTGATAGTACTTTGGTAATGTAGATTATCACACTAGAGACTTGAATATTTAGGTAGATCATAACTCCACTTCTAGCTAATAGATACTAAGATTAGTCAACCCAGTTAAGAGATCAACCATGTTCGATCCAAGAGAACATTGCAAGGGCAGAAGGACTTTGGATCCAGAATAGCTTAATCTAGAATTCGAAAAGTGCACACTACTGTTCATTAGACAATAAAGATAGAACCATAGAGTATCTTATTATTTCGATGAATTATACTAGAAGTAGGGCAGAATAAATTTACTCCGAGAGATACATGGAATTCTCATTACTGAATTACTCTACTCACTTCGGTATGTAGTGTACACAAATAATTGCATTGAATTTTTTGTGACACTATGTTCGTGTGAATTGATTTCCCACAGTATCTGCATGATGTAAAGTACAGTATGAGGAATAAATCGAATAAGCAATTATTAACCTACTAGCCCTAACCTAGTAAATTTCATGTAAACTTACCCGATCCCCAACTGGAACTTCGTCGAACTCAGGAACGTAATTCTGATTTTTTTAAACAAGCTTCAGGTTTCGACTTATGATTACTATCCATGATAACGGATTGCACACATACATGCAGAGATAGACGTTTCACATAATAACCTCATAAGCGAGTCCCGATCGCGTCAATGTGAAAATGCAAAATGGTCACAAATTGCTAGATAAGGCACGAGATTCAAAAGTTCAACACACCAGTTCCTGCTCATATTATAGAGTACGGAACCTCGCTTAATTAAGCACATTCATGAAACTTATCAGTTAATCTGGTACAATCTGAGATTTGACAGACAGTGTCTTTCAGTGCATTCGAACAAACGGGAAAACATCATTGTTTTCTTGCAATTCACTTTCGGTCCGAATTGCCGCCATCATGTTGTTACGACGCTATCTGATCCCGATCCGATGAAATAAATCGGATACATTTCTAACATATGTACGTATATCTCAAGAAAACACAACGCGGGCCAAAGAATGCCAATTTACACATAAAAATCACTTTAGTATCCTTGTTTAAATATATATATATATATTGAAAAAAGAAGCGTTGGAATGGATTATTTACATATGTTTGGTTGTAAGGTAGCCATTCACTTATAACACAGTTTGAAATGCTTTGTTGTAAACTTGATTCAACAACAAAAAAATTTTAACTTCAGTTATCAAAAAAATATATTTCTGTTCAAATAAATAGAGTAGAACTATACTCAACAAATGCAAAAAAGAAGAAAAAATGTTTTAAGCCTTACATATATTCAAAAATGCATCCGTAAATATAGCATGCAATGTATATACATAATATGTTGACGGTTGCTACCGTTGGTGCGAGCGAAGACCCCAAAATATCTAATTGGGCTTAAAAAATTGTTTGGTTCTGGTTTCGCAGCCAAAAAATTAGGTAGGGTCGGTAGGCCTTTTTATGTGACTGAGTTATGCAGATGTTGCCAAATTAAATAGCTTTTTAAAAGAAGTTTTAGCTGCTTTAAATTCAGTGGCGGATTTAGAGGGGGGGGGCAGCCCCCCCCTGTTGTGGACCAAGCTTAATTATTATGTATGAAATTATAGCTAAATTAACCTCTAAAAGTAATTTTAAAAGCTCTAAAACCCAGAGACTTCCGGGGCTTCGCCCCTGGCCCCCACTTTGGCTTTCACCAGATCTTAAGCTTATTGGCTCCTTTTTCATCGGGTTGCCCCCCCCCCCTTTCGACAAATCCTGGATCCGCCACTGAAATTGGTATATTTTTGAGATATGTAGTGTATTTGAATCAGGATTGTTTTGGTAAATACATATGAGAGATTTTTCTGTCTGACAGAAGATGTACATTACTGGTACATTTCTATTATTATCTATTATTTTTATAAAATGAAAAAAACTTGCCAAGTTTATTCACAGGTGCTTGTGGACAGGACTCTCGGTAACCCCCCCCCCCCCTTTCTTATAATTTTGAATTTATATTTACTTTTGTATTTCGGATATAGTTAATAAAATATGCACATAATAAGTGCATTTCACAAATCTCGCATTAAACAATTTTTAGAAATGTCATCATTATAAAAAAAAAAAAATGAACGTTCATAAAGAAGGCGGGGGAGTTTACAGAAATCGTGCCCACAAGCTGCTTGAAGCACCTGTGGAATCTGGAGTCAATAGGCTTTAAAAGTTGTTTTAAAAAAAATGTACATTCAATGTTATAATTTTGATTTCTTCAACATTCTTAGCACTAAAGAGATATATATTCATTAAATCTTTTTTTTTTTCAACATGTTTTTTTCAGAGAAAGGGGTTCGTTTATATGCCACATATAGGTATGAACTACTTTTATCCCCAGGTGAAACAAGGTAATGAGTAACTCGGAGAATATTACATCATAACATGCTTTTTCACTAGCAGCTAAGTAAAGTGAAAAATCTATCTCAGAAAACATTACGAAAACGTAAAAAAACTTGTAAGGAAATAAGGATAAATTAAAATATTGTGATACTAATCAAAGTAACAGCCAATTTTTATTTATCGGAATATAATAAGCACATGTAGGGCCTACTACACGGCCGTTTGCAAGCACGTGCTAAACTCAACAAGAGTGATCAGCACGTACGCGATTTTTGTTGAGTAAACTGCATGACTGGCAGTGACTTTTGATTTCCACGTGTCTTTTGCGAGTAAAACAACTGACTGTTGTTACCCATCTTTACTTCAATGCAACAAATGAGTGAATATTTAATTCCATTTAAAGCATTCGTTTGCTCTAAAATAATTACAACACTCAAACAACTTAACCAGTGCCGTGCCGAGTACCACAAATTAACGATAGCTTCACTTTTTAAAAAAAAATATTTTCATAACATCGACGTATCTATTGTTTCTCCAAAGAAATGAACTTTCATGCAACAAAAATCTCGTGCTCTGCTGAAATGATAAAACATGATGATATAACCGCGATGTAGAAACTCGTCAAGGCGATTGTTTACAAATCTTGAATATTACTTTGTTTAGAGTTATCAATATTCTGCAAAAAATATCAGTCTGAAATTACCGCTGTTCCAAATTTAGGATATTTTTCGTTCCTCTTTATTATTTATACAAATAAAAAAAAAAAAATAAAAGGTTGGAGATATTCTATCGCGGGGAAAATGACGCAGTCGACGTGAACAATTGGATTGTGACGATCGTATTGTCGACGTAAATAGTTGTACTAGTCGACGTCGAATTAGCTGCAATGTTTTGTTTTCGTTGAAAAAAAGGACATTTACAACAACAAGCACAAATATACCAAGTGGTATAGAGAAGCTTGCTAGGAATTGTTTAAAAGTTGTGGTATTATCAAAACAAAATATTTCTTTTATTTACGGATATTGTCATTGATGTGTACATGCAGTAAGGGGACATTTTTGCGACGAATTGTGGGTCCGAAAACTTGGAATCACAGCTTTTCAGTTGATAGAGAAGCAAGTCACGTGCACACTAATCATTAGAAGACTCGCTTCGCTCGCATAAAATAGATTTTTACCTTTTGGGGTAAATAAAAGTAAAAAAGTGCTTCGCATCATGAAAGTACATATTTCAAAAATAATATTGCTTGTGTTATTTGTGTTATGTTGAATATCACCATCCATAGCAAAAATTGGAATTCACATGTTTCCGTAGACTGCCACTAAAATAGAATGTTTCTGAATAAAGAAGTTTAATCTAGTTTAAATTGAACACTTTGTGTCATATTTATTGTCTGTATTTTTCAAATCCATTTGGTGCTTTCTTAACAAATGGTCAAACGGAAAATAAAAAAAACAAACAAACATGCAGTCCGTATATAAATACCTTTTGATACTATCATTCAAAAAAAGCTTAAGCGGCGAGGTAACGTGCAGTCATGTTAGATCGTTTGCCTAGCATGCAAGACAGGTTAGTTGTAATCCAAACCAAGTAGTGACAAGACTCGAATAATAGAACTGCAAGTAAAGAAACGAAAAGATCAACAAGCGCCAAAAAAAAAAAAGTAACAGGTGTGATCAAGTGTCACGGGTCATCGGAAATGACCATATAAACGGATGGCCTGTGCCACAATAGTTGGAACCATCACTGCTTAACGGGTGAAACCCGATCATAGGTCAAAAATTGCGTTCCTTCAGCGGTAATGTTGACGACTTCATAGAAGTGAAAGATTCTCACCCGGGATTCTCAAGATGACAAAAACAACAAATAAACAAAAGCTTAGCGCTTTTCAGTACTTTAAGTACTTTGATTAATGTTTTACAATGCTCACTCAAAGTATTTCTAATGATCAGCCAAAATTTGAACGTCCATTGTTGAGATACAACACTTACAAATATACGTTCCGTTTAAAGCAGATTTTTTCAATTGCAAGTTCATTCTGAACACAATTAAACAGTTTCTAGTGTTTCTCACATCTCATTTTGTTTGAGACCTGATATTTTCAGTGAAGCAGTCGTTACGTAAACATAAACCTTCGAAGTTTTTGGCCCCAATCTTTTGGCACTACATTGATCACTTTTATAAAGTTTTACTTTCATGTTTCGGATTTCCAACATTTCGGTTTGAGCATCACTGAAGAGACATAATTTGTCGAAATGCGCATCTGGTGCATAAAAATTGGTACCGTATATGATTTATAATATAACAAAGAATCTTTCCTGTGACTCAACAACTGACATTCAAATTTTTGCTGACCATTTGAAATAACTTGGTCAAACATTTAAACATTAAAAATGCAAATATAAAATATTGCTCAAAACGTGTCCATGTTCCTTTAACGTGCCGCTTGAGAATTTTTCATTCATATTGAGAGGTCACCATTGCCGTTGAGGGGCTATATTTAGAGTTTTAGACATATGCTCGGCGATTACTGCCTTTCTTTATCGTGCCACACCTGCTGTGACACAGGACCTCGGGTTTTGCGGTCTCATTCGAATAACCTCCCCATGGCCCCATTTAGTCTCCTCTTACGACAAGCAAGGGGTACACACACTTATATATATAATTTTGACAGATCAATATGCAGCAGTTGTTTGTCCTCACTGTAAGTGACAAATTCATTATCAAAACTTTATTTCTGGTAAACATTGTGACATGCAACAGAGGATGTCCACCACGTGGAACTAGACATGTGTGACAAAGCTAACATTCTCGGCAAATGTATATAATACAGCAGCATCAATAAAACGACTGTTGTATCACAAATGTAGCTAAGTCATCAACTAAATTAAGCCAGAGCAAAAATACGAAACTGATATATACTTAGGAAACAATGGCATTGGGATGGTTGATCGGATGTAAAACAAAATTTCAGTGGTACATGTATAAGCGAGTTTGTGCTATTACGACTAATAGAAACTGATACAAGGAAACCTCAAAAATTGAGAAGATATGTGTCAAGGGTAATAACAATTGACAATCAGCTCTCACATTGAGCAATTCATGCACCGTTAATATTTATACTCTTGCGCATGAAATATATTTTAAAGTGAGCCCACGTCAGACAGACAGGTTGTATAAAATTTGCAAAACATGACTGTTGAACCCCCTACATCAATTTGTTTGTCACTAGCTTGCCTCGATTTAAAAACTGATATCGATCATACGCAGAACAATCTCTTGCATATCGTTTGATTGATTGTATAGTGTTTATCGTCCCGCTTGAGAATTTTTATATCACTCATACAGAGACGTCACTTTTGTCGGTGAAGGGCTACAAAATTTAGGCCTATGCTCGGTGCTTCTGGCCTTCGAGTAAGGTGAGCTGCTGTGACACGCGACCTCTGTTTTTTGCCATCCGAAGGACCGCCCCATTTAGTCGCTTCTTACGACAAGCAAGGGGTACTGACAACCTATTTTAACCCAGATCCACACGGGGTCTCTTGCGTATCGAATCCGTCTCGAGACATAAACACCATATGGAAGTAAAAATGGAATGTTCCTAATAGGTATTTGGAATTGATGGAGAAGCTGAAAATATCTCGATGGAGAAGCTGAAAATATCTCGTTTGTCACAAAGTTGAATTTGTGGTCTAACGTTCAATAAAATCGACGTGGATATTTGTCGTATTTGAGTTATCTCTCTTTGTCTGCAACTTCGTCCCACTAAGAATATTTCACTCATACATGTAATGAGACGTCACCATTGCCGGTGAAGGGCCTATGCTTAGCACTCATGGCTTTTAGCAGTAAGGGTCCTTTTGCGTGTCACACACGCTGCGACACGGGACCTCCGTTTTAAAGGTCATACCCGAAAGACCCGTGATTCTCACTTCTAAATGCCGAACTCTTGGCAAAGGAGCAATAACGTCCTATTTTAACGTCTAAGATTTGACGCGGCCGGGTGCGAGCTTGGGCTCAAACCCAAGACGGTAGTGAAGCACATGGATTTCCCATAACCTGCCGGTGTCGCATAATATACGTTCCGGGCGGTTAAGCGTTCCGGCCGGAACGCTTAACCGCCCGGAACGTATATTATGCGACACCGGTAACAAGGCAAATGCGTTTCTCATATTCAGTTCTGATTTGAGGTGGAATTGAAAATTATTTAAGTCTTCCAATGAATCAAACGTTTCGGATATGTCCTTCTCGTCCATATAACTCCTGGTCTTTACCATATTTGACAGATGCTGGAAGCACGCGTGTAACATTTTAGCGTGGAGATGGAATCAAAAACGAAGATTGAGACCAGTGAAGACCCCACAGAAATTGAAAATTTTCAGACCAGTGGAAAGTACTCCATCAAAACTCAGGTGCAAAGATGTTTTAAAGATCACATTAATTCCAAATGAGTTCACATTTGACGAAATTAATCATATACATAATTACATGTATGTAATGCAAATTAAAATCAGAATTCATTTACTTGTTCTTTGGAAAAATACAAGATCCCCGCCCCTGCATTTCGCATCTTCACATGAATTATTATTATTTTTTTACTGATTTTTTATTTATTTTACTCTAAATGTTTCATTTTTTGTATTTTGCACACATTTATACACACAATTCATACCAGTAATTACTCAGTGCAGTTGAAGATATTTTATTCATTTAATGCACGCAATGATTCAATTAAAGATCTCTTCAAATAATTAATTATATCTTCAATTCTGAACTATTGCGTGTATTAATTGAATTGATGGCATAATATAAAATGGCGAAGTAACAAAGTATCAAACGTAATCATAGTCCAAAAAAAACCACATACAAAATCGAGTGTAGGGCAACACGGACCTTCGACGAAAGCGAAGGCAGGATCAGGTGCCATGGAGGAGTAAGC
The DNA here is from genome assembly GCA_903981925.1 of Ostrea lurida. Lineage (NCBI taxonomy): Eukaryota > Metazoa > Mollusca > Bivalvia > Ostreida > Ostreidae > Ostrea > Ostrea lurida. Next base: position 22,571 of record CAJDSM010020109.1, read on the forward strand.
ATCCTCTGCTGACCGGTCGCACCCGCCGTGAGCCTGTAGTCGAAACAAAGTAAACGGGGTTACCCGTCGTCAAATCTAGTATGAAAATGACAGTCTAACAAAGGGTATGAAACAAATCAGTCAACATATGATTTAGAGATAATTTGTAATCGCAAACAAGGTCATTATAGCGACCGTAGAATTTGCGAAATGATGACTTTAAACGAGATTTGTTATAACCCTGCAACATCAACTTTTTGGTTAGTAGTTGGCCTCGCTTTAAAAAATCATCATACGCATGGCATGCCCTTGCGTATCGAATCAACTGAAAGACATACACACCAGAAGCAGGTGATAGTGGTACATTACTACACAAAATACACATAATAAATTGTTTTGCTAAATTGAAGCGCGCTAAATTAATTTAAGAGCGCTTTAATGGACTTACTACTCTTTAACTGAAATAATAACATAAAATTTTTCATATGAATAAAGATTGAAAAAAAAAATTCAAAGCAAGAAATATTCTAACGGAACTAAAATATCCAACTTTGGGGTACATTCAAAATAGGATGTGTAATAAAAGTCAACATTCTAAATTATCATCAAAGGTTTTGTCATAAAGCACAGAGCCAGTAGAGGAAAGTATCCATCTTAATTGAAGGAATATCAAATTGACAGTTGACAAACTGAGCTTTACATGTAGTGTTGTAAGGATCTTTTAATGTCATGAATTTTACATTTGTGAAATATAAAGTAAATTAATTATCCTACACGAAAAGACCTCTGAGGGCAATGTTTTTAGTATGGCTTTAGTTACAGGTGCTTGTGAAGGGGATTCCCCTTGTAGTTGCCTTGGGTATTTAGTGTAAGCAATGTGCTTGTTATTTTCATGAATTGGGCTCGTAACGTATATTCTTCACAAAATATTTAACTTAATTAAGATTGAAAAATCCCACATAGAAACCGATTTATAAATCCTGATAGCTCGTGTATTGGTATGGCGCACACGAAAACTGTGTGTTTAATTAGACAGGTTAATTCATTGTTTTCTGTGTTAATTAGACAGGTTAATTCATAGTTGTTCTGTGTTAATTAGACAGGTTAATTCATTGTTGTTCTGTGGTTAATTAGAGCAGGTTGTAATTCATTGTTGTTGCTGTGTTAATTAGAAGGTTAATTCATTGTTGTTCTGTGTTAAATTAGACAGGTTAATTGCCATATTGTTCTGTGTTAATTAGACAGGTTAGTTCATTGTTTTTCCGTGTTAATTAGACAGGTTGATTCATTTTTGGTTGCTGTTGTTAATTAGACAGGTTATTCATTGTTGTTCTGTGTTAATTAGACAGGTTAATTCATTGTTGCTTTCTGTGTTTTAATTAGATAGGTTAATTCAGGAAATTTAGTTATTCCAGCCTCCCAATTAGATTAAGAGCAGTTTGAAGAACAAAGCTTATCTAGCAGAACAGATCGTACAGTTGGGGTAAATCTCGAATGCATCTGATTTATCGTATAACAAATCCTGGGTTTTGAGACTGATAAAGCCAGAAATAGTATGTTGCTGTTGTTGATCTTCAGCCCTTAGATATTTAGTCTTTCCGTTAAAGATGTATCTCTTCAACTGTTTCTCATTAATTTAGATAAAGGTCAGTAACCTTTGCTTTTTCGATCATTGGCATTTTCTCAATTAATTAATATCCTGTTAAGGTCTCACATACACTCGAGCTACGGATACGAATAGGTTCGTTCCCATCTACATGTATATTGTTACGTAGCTTTCCGTTTTGTAGCCTGTAGTAAAACTTTTTTATCCACGGCAATGTCTAAACCTATTCAACCACATTACACTCTTACTAAACCGTATTAGAACGGATCGACCCGCTTTAGTTCGTATTAAAACTGTATTTCTTAACCCGAAGTCCCCTTAGTGATTACGGTTTACTATTATATATGTACGTTACATCACATTAGTACTGTCACAAGACTGGTGCCAAACAGAAACTGATTTATTTAATTACATACATGTGTTCAATGGCGTTGTACATTAAATTACATTTAAAAAGAAATAAAAACTATATTGCATATATGTGTACATACATCTAAAATATCCGCTAAAAATAGAATATACATTAAAACTCTAAACAATTTCGTTTTAGCTTGGTTTTAAAACAATCTACGGATTTAGACTGCCTTGTTTCAGCCGGTAAATCATTCCACAATTTCGGACCAATGGTCCCAAAACTTTCGTCACTGAAAGTTTTTCGTTTGTTCATAGGAACGATGTAGCAGCCCTCTGAAGATTTAGCGGAGCGTAACTTTTGATTTGGCACCTGTTTTGTTAAAAGTTCGGTTAAATATAATGACGCTTTGCCCAGAGAACAGTTGTACATTAAAGTCAATAATTTGAATCCTGGAATTGATAGGTAGTCAATGTAGGTCGAAAAGAGCTTCCCTGGAACTGTCATATTTCTTACGATTTAATACGAGGCGCACATGTTTTGGATTCGTTGCATTTTACATACTTCGTTCTGTGCTACGCCATACAAAATTACATTGCAGTAGATTACGAAAGATAAAACCAAAATTTCTGTAGCCTCCTTTGTCAAATATTTACGAATACTTTTAATTCTAAGGTAATTGATCATAGTCGTTCGGCATTTTCTTTTGATATGTTCTTTCAAATTTAGAGTTTCATCCAGAATTGCACCTAAGTATCTTATACATCGTTCCGATTTAATTTCATCACCATTAATGCTAATAGCTTATCCAGTTGTTTCCTGCTGCCAAATATGATAAATTCTGTCTTTGATATGTTCATTTTCAATTTTTTGCATTCATCCAATCGTTAATGATCCCAGCACAGTTTTCAAGTTCTCGGATGGCTTCAGTTTCGTTTTTAATGGAGGTTGGACTAAATAGAGGATATTCAATGTTTTGTTGTTGGATAGAGAATTTATTTCACGAGTGAGACAGGTATTTTTTGATATTTTCACGAGTGCGCAGCACGAGTGAAAATATGAAAAATCCTGTCTTACGAGTGAAATAAATTCTCTATCTAACAACAAAAACATTGAATTTTCTATTTATTACATTTTCTTCTTTTTTTAGCTGTCCCAGCCCTCTGTACATATAGCCTAGCCTTTGATGCAATTACATCAAATATAGAAATTGCTACGCAGGGATTCGATAGAACAATCGACAAAGCGAGAAATCGCCAGTTCGGTTCTGTAATTTATTGATCATATCTGAAAACAAATCGATACATGTACATGCATGCATGTACTATGCAAGTACAAGATTGATTGAGTCATTGCGAATCTAGTCCGACTTCACATAAAAGATGTCGTGTACCAGGAGAAAACCTAAATAATTTGCTGCTTTTGCTTGTATTAAAGATTTAAACTACATTATACATGTAACTCACCATAACTATGATAACATGCAACATTGTCGCTAATTCGGGTAAACCCAATACAATTTGAAGATGTAAACAAATCACAAAATGTCGATCGATGACATGACGTCATATATTACACGCCGTGAATAGATTCGACTTTATGAATCGATAGGTGGATCTAACAATCCTATAAAGTGAAAATTGTATTTTTGTGGGATATTCAAATAAGAAAACCCATTTATTAAATATAAAGTAAAATCAAGGTAATCATTAGTATTGCGGATAGATATTGCGGCAAGTAGACCGGAAATTGTTATTTTCTCACTGTGAAAACAACGCTTTTGTTACTTTTTCACATTGTGAAAAATAACAAATTTTACTCAACGGATAAATTTCAATATGTCACTGCTAAATATGTAATTAAAAAATTATAATTCCGGAAGTACATCGACAGCCAGTATCTACACACGCCTAGTGGCTTTTTTTTAGATTATCATGTTCCCACGAATGTATGAGAATTTCAATGTCATATGATCATAAACATATTCGCTAGTTAGTGTAAGCAATGGCTTTTATCTGCTATATTCTGTGTGCTTTTTCTCTTTACATCACGTCCTTGATCTCACAAATGTGTGACGGGTAAGTCGTTTACATTACTCTTCCTCTAAGACAAATGTCGTTTTGACAAAGACATTATTAGCATTGCATATGGTTGTTTACATGTACAACAATATTGATTTACGAGAGTTTTCAGGTTGATGTGACAATATAAATAACAGAAGATTTTATATTTAATTGCAGTCAATGTAAACAACATTCTTTTACCTCATGAAAAAGTTCAGTCATATTTCTGCATATTGAAGTTTAAACCAATATCAACGCTGCATTCCTACAATACACTTCCCCTATGTATCCAAAACTTTTTTTACTCGCAAACTCAAAGCCTGTAGTGCATAGTATATTTAATCGTACATTATACTCATCCATCCTTCATGATCATATTCTTTATCAAATCATCGTCATTATTAGTACGTAGATATAATTGAAAAACAGGATACGATATTACTTATTTTAAATGGTTCTAAATTCAGAGAACATGTCTTTAATTGGCGATAGATCTTCATCTTTATTATAATTTTGTTGAAGATTATTCCAAACGAT
>CAJDSM010020112.1:0-10370 GCA_903981925.1 Ostrea lurida
GGTCTCCTAATCTGTTCTATTACAAATGTTTAGGTTCTTTAAAGTTCATAAAGATCTGAGCAGTGATACAAAAAGGCGAAGTTAACATTGTGTCAAACGTAATCATAATCCAAAAAACATACAAAATCGAGTGTAGGGCAACACGGACTTCCGACAAAAGCGAAAGTAGGATCAGGTACCATGGAGGAGTAAGCATCCTCTGCTGACCGGTCACACCCGCCGTGAGCCCTTAGTCGAAATAAAGTAAACGGGATCACCCGTAGTCAAATCTAGTAGGAAAATGACAGTCTAACAAAGGGTATGAAACAAATCAGTCAACATATGACTTAGTGATAATTTGTAATCGCAAACATGTATAACGTCACTGATATGTGCTTTGTACGTCATAGTTGTACACGTCACAGACAAATGATCGAAGTATTATTATGACGTTATTTCAAATATAAAGTACAACATTCGAGTATTTACGAGGTAAACATAAATGTTTCTTTACATTAGTGCAGTTCAATCACGGTCATTGCTGAGATTAAAGAAATCCCTCCTCCAATATTCCTCAAAATACAATGAATTGGATCATCAGAACCAGGATGTAAAGGCCAAGAACATGAATAGTGATCAATCTCGTAAGTCCAAAATAGAATACAAAAACAAGAGTTGGGCAAACACGGACCCTGGACACACCAGAACATGTATATCAATCTAGTTTCTTCTTCTCAATCGTCAACTTTTTATATTCATGTGGGAACACTCCATCATCACCCGCATATGAAATATATGTCTCTAAACTTACTAGATACGGCTTGTTCTGTGTATGATTTAAATTGATGCGGGCTACTTACAAACAAATTGTTTTTGCAGTGATTTAAATAGCTATGTTTAATGTCATACACCGCTCCTTGTGTGCCTAAGGGTCCGTGTGTGCTCAGCTCTTTTCTTTGATTGGGACTTACGAGATGGATCACTATTCGTTATTTTAATCTTTGTTGATTGCCCAAAACAATTGGGAATTATAAGCAATCTTTACCACACCAGTTCTGGCTACATCATTCGACTATTTAAAAATGTGTGCAGGAAGATGTCGAATATAGCCTCCATCTGTCGAAAATATTGAAATTGGCCAATCTAACAATGAAGAATGATTTCCGTGCGTGCTATTTCTGCTGAAACTGTTAATGATCGTTACCTTTAAACGAAAATACAGCATAAACATAGTTTTATAATTCCGGAAGTACATCCACAGACAGTACCTACTCACACCTAGTGGGTTTTTTTTTTTTTAGATTATCATGTTCCCGTGAATGTATGAGAAATTCAATGTTATGTAAACATAAACATATTCGCTAGTTGATGTAAGCAATGGCTTTTACCTGCTATATTTTATGTGCTTTTTCTCTTTACATCACGTCCTCGATCTCACAAATGTGTGACGGGTAAGTCGTTTACATTACTCTTCCTCTAAGGCAAATGTCATTTTGACAAAGACATTATTATCATTAAAATCACTGCATTGCATATGGTTGTTTACATGTACAACAATATTGATTTACGAGAGTTTTCTGGAGGTTGATGTGACAATATAAATAACAGAAGATTTTATATCTAATTGCAGTCAATGTAAGCAACATTCTTCGTCATGAAAAAGTTCAGTCATATTTCTGCATATTTGAAGTATAAACCTACAACCTGCATTCCCTACAAGTACACTTCCACTATTGTATCCAAACTTTTTTTATCGCAAACAAAGATATTTTAATCTACATTATGATTAATCCACCTTCATGATCATATTCTTTCAAATCATGTCATTATTTGTGACGTAGATATAATTGAAAAACAGGATATGATATTACTTATTTTAAAATGTTCTAAATTCAGAGAACTTGTCTTTAATTGGCGATAGAGCTTCATCTTTAATATAATTTTGTTGAAGATTATTCCAAACGATGCACGTGAAATGTGAAAAGAAATTAAACCCATTGTGACAATGAGTTACATGAAAGTATTCAGAGAGCGATGTATTAAAATTCCCGTATTAGACACAATCAAAACAAACGGTCCCGCCCGTCTATCCTTTCCGTCTTCGATAAATACAAAAAGCCGCCGAAAGTTAACATTGTGTCAAACGTAATCATATCCAAAACACACACACAAATATTTACGAGTGTAGGGCATACATCGGACCTCCGAAAAGCGAAGGTTAGAAATCAAGTGTCCATGGCGGAGTAAGCAATCCTTGCTGACGGTCACACAAAGTAATAAAAGGTTACCGCTGACACGGTTTGTAGGCAATTATCTCTTTGTTTGTAAAGCTCATTATTTTCAACTGTATTAAAAATCAATAATGAATTCACTTCAAAATATGCGTAACTTTAAAACCCACTCTAATATTTCCAGTTCATAAAGGATTTATGACTATAAAGCTCAAGACAATGAAAAAATCATCTCATCAAGTTTAAACGATATTACAAAATAAGAGCTTGGAAACAAAGACCCCTGGATAGATACCAGATTAGGATCTTGGTGCTTTAGGAAGGTAATATCTTCGCCAGTCATGAGCACCACTTATCTTTCTCAGTGAGACGGACGTGATCCTTAGTCAAAATAAGTGGATCAAGACGGCCTAAAATTGAATATAAAACATTGTACTGGATTCCAACATTTCACGACACAAAACACTATAAGCAAATATTCACTGATGGATTCAAGACATCAGTTTGTTCTAAACTCTTTGCTCCGTCGGAACACATATGAATAGCTTTTTTTGAAAATGTCATTATTGAATCTCTAGCGCTGACACTTTAATTCGTACGTATTTCGATATATTGCGAAAGTTTTAACTGTTTCAAATAATAATGATATTCCATTCAATATGTTCGATGATCAACGCTATACTCCAATGAACTAAGAAATAAAGAACACCACAATTCTTCATGTCTGCCTCGTTTTGATATCTTGTATTAAACATTGGCATTATACTGGCAAACTAACAATCAACTTTTTGAGACAAACGGGCGATTTCAGCTTCCTCCATCGTAAAATTCCGTCATCATTGTGATAGCAATATTCGCACTCATCCACACTCTGCTCATATGTTGTGTTGACACTCACTTATTACGATACTAGCAAGAGCTTTGTTCTGCGTATGATCGTTTTGTGAATCGAGGCCGGGCTTACTTACGACAAGTTGTTGTGAAGGGGTTTCATACAGTCAGCGTTTAAAGGCAAGCATTTCGCGTAATTAAATGGTCGTTTAACAATTTAGTTTACCAATATGATTACCAAATTGGAAGGTCCAATGCTGATACTGAATGTGTTTCAAAATAGACCATTGGTTTAAAATGGTACCCCGTTTTTTCACAACTGATGTCGATATGCAATACTGTGATGTTCACGTCACCTTACCTGATCAAAGAGCTATGGGCCTCACGGCCGGGTGTGACACGGTAAGAGGGGATACTTACTCCTCCTAGATACCTGATCCACTCTGGTGTGTCAGGGGTCCGTGGTTTGCCCAAACTCTTCTTTTTTGTATTCTATTTAGGACTTTAACGAGATTGATCACTGTTCGTTATCTTTGCTTTACATAGCTGTCAATGAGAAACTTTCGACATATTGTGCAACAACAAATGTCAGATGTAGTGTAAAACAAATCATCAGAACTTCTACTAAATTTAAAATTACAGAACATTTCAAAAATTTACGCAGTCATGACATTGTTAAACGCAACCCTGATTCTACGTACAAGTACTCTGAAGTAGGTATTAAAACGATGCTGGAGTTCCGTATTGAAATTATTTTCGTATTCTTTGGAAAGCTGGTCTTCCACATGTCGAATTTTTTCATGGATACAAATTTTGCTCTTTTGACCTGTTTTGTGTTCTTACAAAGCATGATTTATTTTAAAGTTTCTCTGTTAATTCAAATTTACTAAGAATTATTTCTAATTTTTTTTAAATATACGTACAAAACCATATGCGAATTTCAGTTATTTAGATATGTCTCTTTAAAAGATAAATTGGCGAAGTTAACAATGTGTTAAACGCAATCATAATCCCCAAAAAACATATCTACAAAGACGAGTGCAGGGCAACACGGACTGTCGACAAAAGCGAAGGCAGGATCAGGTGCCCTGGAGGAAATAAGCACCCTCTGCTGACCGGTCACATCCGCCGTGAGCCTGTAGTCGAAACAAATTTAAAGTAAACGGGGTTACCCGTCGTCAAATCTAGTACGAAAATGACAGTGTAACAAAGGGCATAAGATAAATCAGTCAACATATCACTTAAGGGGATGATTGATAGTACGTCCCGTGATAAACACAATGGAGTGATATTTGATTGTGACGTCACAATGCAACGCCAAGTGCAAGGTAATTTCAATGTAAAATCAGTAAACTTTGGTTAAATGAATACTTCCACATGCATTAACTGCTTTCAAATGCTGTACATATTAAAAGAACCTAAATATCTTCCTTCGTCAAAGGAGGTTATAAGTATATGAATAACAAATCTATGATCGAGGCTCTTGGAATGAAATTGACAACTCTGGAATAATGAGCTGTGCACTGCATTCTGTTGAAAATTCAATTTAAGTATCTTAATGATCATTTTTTTTCCCTTTAATATTATTATTTTTTTAAGAGTTTCCAATACATGAACTTTATTCTATACACTTTCAACGAATAGAAATCAGGTATTTATATGGTATCGTTAAATCAAATTCAGAAACTGGTTGCGTTCTTTCCACTTGCTCCAACACCCTACCCCCAATACAATTTTCCAATTGTGACATTTATTTTGGAGAGTTTTTATCAATTCAAATAAATAAATGAATATGATTGAACATGTCATAGCCAGTGTTTATGACTTTTAATTCTTATATTGAAATTCCTGACTTGCAAAGACTGCATGGTTAGAATTAAACAAAATTTGATTCTTGTACCTCTGAAAACAAACATTGTTTGTTCAATAATTAATCTAGCTTTAATAGTTCATATTTTCAGCAAAAGGTTGATATCTTTTTATTACACACAATAAAAAAAATGAATGACAAGTTTTTATGAAAATATAAATTATCTATTTAGAAAAAGCTCTTGCGAAGAACATTTTTTGTTAATTTTGGTTGGTTTTCAGAATATTTTCAAATTTTAGCAAATATCAAAGATTTTTTTTTTAAATATTTAATACTTGGATATTTTGAACATTCTTGTTTAAAAATTCATTAGAAACTATTCAAAATAATTTTTCAGCAGGCCTTTATATATCATTACATAGAAATTAACATTTTTAAGTACCCTAGGTAATTTGGACCTAATTACCTTCCTTATTTGTCTAGCTTCCCACGACGAAACTTGCACATATTGTAAAGGACATCAATATAGATATATGAAAGAAATGAGGTAAATTAATTGATAGATTATTTTTTGCTTGTCTGTCAATATCAATATAATTTGTAATCGCAAACAAGGTCATTATAGCGACCGTAGAATTTGCAAAATGATGACTATAAACGAGATTCTTTATAGCCCTGCAACATCAACTTTTTTTGGTAGTTGTTGGCCTCGCCTTAAAAAGTCCTCATACACNTATTGGCCTCGCCTTAAAAAGTCCTCATACACATGACATGCGCTTGCATATCGAATCAACTTGGAACATACACACCATTTGCAGATGATAGTGGTACATTACTACATAGAAAAGGAAAGTTGACGATTGCAAAGTTAAAGTCATCATATAAAGTTATCATATAAAGTTATCATATAATGTAGTTGGCAGTCTGTCATTAGAGTCAATACAAATAGGAGAAGGTAACATCGTGTTGAACGTAATCATAATAAGTAAAATATTCAAACATAAAGGTTGAATTTCAACTGGATTGATCGCTGTTCGTTGCCTTCGCCTTTTCCGATGAAAGCATTTCGTCGAATAGACGATTCTTCATGTATTGTAATCTTTGTTGAATATTAAGTTTCCCTTCATGTATGTGTCTACCCCTTCCTAGCATCTCAAGGGGTCCACATCCGTTATAATTTTGTATTCCTAATAAGTTATGAGAGTGATCAAGGTTTTCTATCTTCACATTTTAAATGCTAATTAATGTTTGTCATATTAACCCCACACTACTTAGCTTTCCGCTGTTATCGAAATTGGCTCTATCTTTGATGTTTACAATTTTGTACGCCAAAATTGGTTTCATATTTGATATCAAATGTATTGTATTTGCTCCGTTTACGATTTTGTATTTTATGGGGTTTATTAAACAGATCATTGTTGGTTATTTTCATATATCTTGACATATATCAACATTCACGATTGTGAAACGAGTTTGATTAAGATAGTTTTTGCTGTAATTATCGATATTTATTATTGACATTTCAGTTTTGATGGGATGAAATGTTGCAATGGATATGTATGGGATGAAGCAGAAAATAGCTGTTCACGTCTGTATATATTGACATCCAATTAAAAACAAGCGTACAAGTTAATCAGAAAATTGTCTCATTGTAATTGTTTATTATTCGTTGATATCATATTGATATCCATATAGAGAACATCAAATAAGGTTCCTTTGTGCATTTGCAGAACATTCATAGACAAACATAAGATTCTTGTTAAGTAAATGAAATGTTCATAGCCGCTTACGAATAATCCAATAAGAATTATATTTTGTTTGTATCGTGTACGCTTCATTGTAGGTTTTAGGGAGGGGAGCAATGGTGAGAACTGTACTATTCCTTGTCCACACCCAACATTTGGATGGAATTGTAGTTCAATGTGCAACTGCAGCGATACAGACTGTCATCACGTATACGGGTGTAGAAGAAAACCATCAGGTAACAATACGATTACTACTATTTCACTTTTTTCTTATTGAAGATAGACATTTCATGTTTCAAGTTTCCTCTTGTGTCGATATTGACAGAATGCCAATCTGGAAAGTATGGTGAATATTGTGAACTATCATGTCGTTACCCAAACTATGGAGATGACTGTCAGTTGTTCTGCTCTTGTGATAATGTATCTTGTGATCCTTCCAGTGGATGTGCAGGTATCTTTTATCAAACTCTATTGTTGCCTTCATGTTTTCCTCTTTTTATCAACATCTTTCGTTACGTAAGAATTTGAATTCAAATATCATGGAAAAGCTTAAGAATTAAATGCCTTTCAAATTTTGAAAACATAAACAAGATTCGGCTTTGTTTACAGAAGAATCTTTCATGCTTTGTCTTTTGTTTAATTGTTTAACATTGATATCCTGAACTATTCATGTACTTTCTATATATATCGATCAAGACCTATTACATATCTCACATAACAGTACTGCTGTTGTTAATGCATTCTAAAAGTTATATGTAAAGAATCACTAATCTAGTTTACGCATTTACAAATAACATGTGTCATTTATGTTTCAATCTCTTATTTACTTCAATTTTGTATTGTGTGTATATTTCTTTACGTTCAGTAACAAAGGATGTACTGAAACTAACCAACCTCTAACCAATCAACTTACTAATCTTCCCGTATGGATGATATTAAAAGCTACACCTTCCCCCGTATGGTTGATACATAAACCTACCACCTTCCCCCGTATGGTTGATATATAAACCTACCACCTTCCCCCATATGGATAATATATAAAATTAACACCCTCCCCCGTATGGATGATAGAAAATGATATATAAACCTAACAGCATCCCTCTATGGTTGATATATGTAGGACTCTAAAGTGCTATGTGACTCTAAAGTGCAATAACCACGCCAAAGTGCGATAGTCACGTCAAAGCGTGATGGCTTACGCCAAATCTCGATGGTCTGACACACTAAAAATGCGATTGTTCTCAGACCAGTTGCTCCCAGAGGTGCTGATAGTCCTGACATGCCAAAATGTGATGGTCCTTAATCATGTGCCAAAGCTCGATAAAGCTGATAAAAAGTACATCAGAGAGTACATGAGAGTGTGAGTTCTCTCATGACCTACACATTTTCGGATCTCTCTTTTCTTCAGTTTATCCTTGAAAAATATTCGTTGGGGCAAACGAACGTTAGATGTCTTTGGGTGAATTTTGAAAGACTTTGTGATTGACATCATAACAACGTGACATCACAAACGTTGATTGACGTCATAATAACGTGACATCACAAACGTTACCCACACCATCGGACTTTGGCATGTTCGACCATTGCACTTTGGAGTAACATGTAGAACATCGCACTTAAGCATGGGCATCGCACTTTGGCGTCCGCATCATCAACAAAGCATCAGACTTTAGTGCAACCATCGCACTTTTGAGTCTTACATATATAAACCTAACAACATCCCCCTATGGATGAATTGTATACACGAGAGAATGGCGATGTAAAAGAAAGGAATACAGGTGTTGTTTTTTTTTCATTTCTGGTATTGATAATCTATTAATCGTGTCTTGACTATTACTGATATTGTATGCAATGACGTTTTACATACCTGCAATGTATCGTGCGTACTTTAAATAGGTTCAGCCAAGAAAAGTTACATTTCAAATCACAAAACTTCTCTTTTGTTATTATTTATGTTTTAGAACTATTAATTGATAACAGTAAGGAACAGAAATGGCCATTTATTCTAATATATATCGAATAAATGCCAATAAATCGACACATGCTCAGCCGCGATACATAGATTATGGACAAATAAGCTTTCAAAGGCTTTCCAAGATAGTCTAGCGCGCTGGCTGCAAGAACCTTGGACCTGTTGTGACCAAATTTATTATATTGTTTAGAAATCTAGCTAAATTAACCCCTAAAGGCAAATTTAAAAGATTAAATTCTCAGAAGCTTTCAGTTACTTTGGCCCCTAGGTCCTTGATCGGATTTAACCCCAACTCTCTAAGCTATTGGCCTCCTCTTCCAACTCGATCCCCTTTTGAAAAATCCTGGATCCTCCACAGACATATGTTCATTCTACATTTATTTCTGCAGAGGTCAAAAGTTTCCTTTTTTATTTGTATCAATTGATATTTCTTATGATTTTTGATATATTTTAGATGGGTCATCAACAGTTTCACCAAGCACTTCGGTTCCTGTTCATTTATCAGCTAAAACTCTAAAAGGTACATTGCATGGGCTTCACCAAGCAACAATTACTTTTGTGAGAAATATGGAAATACATACTATGATTCCGATTTTTCAGTATGTCCGTCAGGATACATCGGGTCTGACTGTAAATTACCTTGTCGGTATCCAAATTACGGTGTCAGCTGTCAGTTACAATGTAAATGTGACGTAAATCATTGTCATCACGTTAATGGATGTAAATGTACGTAGTGCAGTAATTTTTGCAAATTCACAGTATTGCTGATAATTAGCACTTCTCACGTTTAATCATGTATTAAAGATAAATAATAGTTCAAACAACTATAACACGTGTAATATACATGTATAATTCAACACCATAAAATTCAAAAATATCTATATAAATTGGCGAAGTAAACAATGTGTTAAACGTAATCATAGTCCAAAAAAAAACCATATATACAAAATCCAGTGTTTCAAAGAACACTCTATCTCATCAGTTTTTAACTACCAAATGTTCTACCATCAGTATATACGTCGATAACTATTGTTTCTTACATCGTATAACTACATCAGAACGGTATGAAAAGGTAAATATAACGAACAGCGAACAGCGATCAATCTTGTAAGTCCGAAATAGAATACAAAAAAGGAGTTGAGCAAACACGGATCAAAGGATACACCACATGTGTGCTAAAGTGCCTAGAAGGAGTAAGCATCGCCTCTCGATCGGTCACGCACGCGGATCAGGTAAACGGAACACTCTGTAGTTAAAATCAGTGTATGAAAAACGATTTAACAATTGTTATGAAACACGTCAGACAGCATTTGACCTGACGGCTTTGATTGAATGGGCGAACTAGATCGTGATAATGACCGAAATGCTAAAGTTAAGCGTGACTGTTGTAATCCCTGCAACAACTATTTGTTTGTAGGTAGCCTGCCTCGATTCAAAACTGATCACACACAAAACTTAAGCTCTTGCTGATCGAATAAGTTCAGATATACATACCATATGCAGGTAGTTATGAAATGTTGCAACATAGATATGGAAATTGACGATGGAGAAGCTGAACACGTCTCGTTTATCAGAACGTTAAGTAGTTAAAATCAACATTTCGCAAATTCTATGGTTAGTATAACGATTTAGTTTGACAGTATGACCTGTCATTTGGTCAAATGCTGTCTGATATATTTCATGGCAATTGATAATTGATAAGTCGTTTTCAAAATACTGATTTTGTCTACGGATTACTCCGTTCCTCACATCTACATAATGGGCTTACGATAGGTGTGACTGGTCGACTGCAGCTGCTTACA
>CAJDSM010020113.1:0-12223 GCA_903981925.1 Ostrea lurida
AAGGCAGGATCAGGTGCCATGGAGGAATGAGGATCCTCTGCTGACCATTATTTAATGCTTGGATTTTAGTTCCAAAGGTATTGGTTTTTGGAAGAAACCAAAACGACGCGATATCATTCCAAACATATTGTACAATTCTACGGACTCTTGATAATATGTGACTAAATATTCGCTGTGTGAGGTTAACGTTAAGATATGGTTTCATCAAGTATACGGTTTAAGAGGGAAAGCCTCATTTCCATCAATCATGTAAGGAATATCTTTTACCCTTTCCGGAAGTGGTTCATCGGCTGGTAATGGAAGACTTCTGTTCTCTAAATCGTTGTATGATGGCATGTTTGTAAATATCCCACCATCACCTATTCTCCCATTTTACCGATATCAATATAAAAGAAGTTCCTGTAATTATAGAATCTCATCCATAGCACCAATA
The DNA here is from genome assembly GCA_903981925.1 of Ostrea lurida. Classification (NCBI taxonomy): domain Eukaryota; kingdom Metazoa; phylum Mollusca; class Bivalvia; order Ostreida; family Ostreidae; genus Ostrea; species Ostrea lurida. The sequence goes on from CAJDSM010020113.1 coordinate 434, forward strand.
CAATGTGGAAAGTCCCATCTTTTGAAAAATTCTTCAGATACTTTTCTCCATTCTTCTTCTGTACTTGGTACATGTACTATAGAAATATTTCATATCTGCTTCGTACTTGGACATACAGACAATAACGGCATACACACAACTCAACTTTATGACAAACCGTACAGCTTTCCATGTCAACTTTCCATATTGATGTAGCATTCCATCATCACCTGCATATGATGTATGTCGCTCAAACGTATTCATACGCAAGAATTTGTTCTGCGTATGATCAGTTTTTGATCCGACGAAGGCTACTTACAAACAAATTGTTGCTTGCAGGGGTTTCAAAAGTCACGTTTAAAGGCAGTGTTTCGCAAATTTCTAAGTCCTTATCGAAACTAATTTGCCAATATGGCCTGCCCATGGGTAAAAGTTGTCTTACGTGTTAATAGCCATTGTTAAGCCGCTCTTTATCAACTGATTTTGAATACGGATTCTCCGTTTACCGAATCAAGACAACGGGCTCACGACGAGTGTGATCGGTCGACAGGGGATGCTTACTTCTCCTAAGCATCTGATCCACCTCTGGTGTACCCAGTGGTCCGGGTTTGCTCAACTCTTGTCTTGTATTCGTTTGGACGTACGAGATTGACCACTGTTCTTTATCTTTACCTTTTCATTTATGAGAATTAGTTATTTTATGCAGGACATTGTCTTCAAAATAAGTGGGACAGCGCGGAAGATTATGACACTGTGCTTCAGGCTCCCGTTGAAGTCAGAGAAGATGTGAAGTCCACTGTCCAGTATTAAGACCAAGAGTCTCAAAGGTGAAAAAAGGTAAGTGTCCAGAAGCGAAAAATAAAAGATGCACGAGAGCTAAAAGACTGGCAAAGATTAAAAATACAGCTTAAACTGTTTTGAGGCCAGTTTGACCTACTACACTCCACTAGTGTTTTTCAATAATCAACACAAAAGTTAATGCATCTGAGCGACAGCCGTGGCAAGCCTATCAAAGTTTCATTCTTGCTGCGAAAATTTACCTCCTGACAACAGGGCATGTTCCAATGTGTTCCATTTAAACAAATGTATGTTTTACAAAGAAATGTTTGTTCTAATACTTTTGATATAATACTATTTAACCTTCACTGCTTTCAGTAAAGTATTAAATTGAATATAATTTTTTCTTAAACAACATTGATAGTGGCAAGTTTCTGGTATCATTGTTGACAAAACAACAACAACACAACACCCCCCCCCCAAAAAAAAACCCCCATCGTCATTGTCAAATAGCAGCTAAACAAGACTCAAATGAACAGCAAGAAAATGTTTATGTAGAAAGCTAGTCACAGCTACAGATGATATATAATCTAAGATCACTGTTCAGTCTCTCGTCATTTCACATGAATAACCACCATGAAATTAAAAATGTCCATGTACATACATGTACTTGATCCTCCATTCCAACCAATTCGTTCACTAGGTTTACAAATTTGTCAAAGGCCAAAAATAATTGGAATTTTTATGATTGTTCTCAAAATTAAAATAAAAAATGAAACTCATACACCAAGACTAGTGTATTCTAACGTAATGCTCCCACATGCAAACAATGTTAGAAACAATACAAAAAAGAATATAAAATAGTATTGCTGGCATTAAATACACAATTCGATTTCTACTTTGAATTGATTATTTTTTATTGGTAAATTTTTTTCGAAATGCACCGTTGCATTGTGGCGCTAATTTCAACGATGGTACAAGTATAAATCAGATTTTTCAGATCCAAAAAATATTTACTTGGTATTGATTTTGCAGGAATTTAGTAATTAAAACCTTACACAAATAGTGGGGACTGAATGTAAAAATTGGCCGATTTATTATCGGCTTTTATTTTGCAATAGCAGTACCGTTTGGTGAGTTTACCATGTATTCATAGGCCATAGCAAGCCAAGGGGGGGGCATGGAAGGGCAAATTGTTTATAGCCCCCTCCCACTATGGTCAGCATAATTTTGGCAAGCTATAATGAATTACTAGTCTTAGTAGTAGTCCAACAGAATCAGTGTCATTGACATTTTTTGTTTTTCTTTTTTACACTCTTTTAGAAGTTTTGCCCCCCGCACCGTTCAAATCAACAGTGTTCTACATGCCTTTTTATTTGCTTGCACATCTTTAGCGTTTGCCCCCGCCCCCCCCAATTCAAAAACAGCCGTACGCCTATGCTATCTTTATGCACTGGTGGCTGTAACCTATACAATATTTGGGAAAGAAATGTTGTTTATGGTGAATAATGAAGGAAAGTTACGGTTACGTGAATCTTAGCAGATACATCCGATTGGATCGAAAAAGGTCGCATGTGACGTCACTGTACCACATGCCTTAACTAATTTTAAAATTAACGAGATTTTTCTCATAATCGGGGCTTAAATCTAAATCAGTACGACGTGACTGATTATCGCATTGTTTGACAGACTGATAATTACGATAAATTATTATATGCATAAGAAAGACAAATTGCATGTAACTGTGTAAAGGCAAAGATAACAAACAGTGATCAATCTCGTAAGTCCTAAATATAATACAAAAACAAGAGTTGGGCAATCACGGACCCCTGGACGCACCAGAGGTGGGATCAGGTGCCTAGGAGGAGTAAGCATCCCCTGTTGACCGGTCACTCACACCTTTGGAAACCGGGGATATGTCCTTTATTACGTACGCTTATCTTAACTTCCGAAGAAGCAAAGTGCGCTATTACCGGCTGTAGTGATTGGAATTCGGTGGATGGCAATACCATCTTTTGAATCAATCCACACTTCCAAAGCAGTTCTTACTGTGTCTACCATCTTGATTTAGATTTGTTGGTAAATAAAAGAAAAAAACCTCGATACTGTTTTTGCGTGAATACTGTTCATAAAAGTTTGCTGCTTTGGCAGCAACCAGGGTATAATGCCTGTTTAAGTTCATAGCCTTTTCAGCTTTGTGTATTTCAGGAATCTGATTTCTTGTATCAAATTATCAATGCTTGTATTTGGTTGTGATATTTCGTTTTTAAATCTCTTCATTTCTTTTCTTACTTTATCTTCAAAAGAACGTTTGTACAAACTGAGTGACTAAAGTCTGTATTTGATTACTCCCTATCAATGATTTTCAAAGTGAATCAAGATCTTTTTTATTTTTATTTTCGGAAGATCATTTAACTGTCTCAAAACTCACGCCTCATTGACTTTTCACCCACCTGTACCGTGCTGGCTTATCCTTTCCCTTTTCTCTATTAATTGTCTTGCAGTAATGTAAATGGTTTGTCAAACTAAAATGGATAAAAGTTTAAAATGGGAAAGGGCTCTGGATAAAAACTGTCAGTTGTTCGATTATTAAAACTTCGAAAATCTCGAGTGAATTGGCGTCCTTGATGTACTATGGCAAGGGAATCCAGAGGGGAATAGTGACTGGGGAAAGGACAGTTTGTAAGAAGCGTTGTGAATGTCCTCTTGATAATGTTCTTTTACGCTGTAAGGGGGTGAGTGGTATGTCTATGATGTTGATGATGTGGTACATTATGGTAAAACAAACCACATGTCGTCTGTACTGGAGGCTCTCTAGGTGCAGTTGTTCCATTATACTAATGACACCACTCTCTCTAGATCTTCCGTAGTTACTCACGATGAACCGAAATGCCCTTTGAACTCCTTATACAGCCGCGTGGTGGTTTTGTTGGAGTTGTCCTCTTATTGCTCAGCCCCTTGATTTTCCTTAGGCAGTTGGCGATGTACCTGCTAAGGAAAGCCGTGGTGTAATAATAGTACCACTCTAAGGTATTTCGCTTTATCTGTTTCTTGCAGTATGTCAGTGGCTATGAATTCGGGTTATAATGACCAGATACAGTCCTTCGTTTGTGTATTATCGGGATGACCTAACATTTATCTGTGTTGAAATCCTTCTCTTATTCATGCAACCTGTTCAGGTTTACTTGCAATGATCTTGTGTCTGCCTCTGTGTTCACGGCACGATATAGTATTCAGTCAACCGCAAATAAAATAGATGTTGAAGTGACTCTGGACATGCAGTAGATCGCTAATGTACTTGTCAATTTTAGGAAGAAATAAAATTCCAAACTGAATTTATTACTGTCAGAGTGCAGTTATAGTATAAATAGAGGATATTCAATGTTTTGTTGTTGGATAGAGAATTTATTTCACGAGTGAGACAGGTATTTTTTGATATTTTCACGAGTGCGAAGCACGAGTAAAAATATGAAAAATCCGGTCTCACGAGTGATATAAATTCTCTATCTAACAGCAAAAACATTAACAACTTTCTATTTATTACATTTTCAGCAGTGAAATATTGAAATTTATCCGTTGAATAAAATTTGTTATTTTTCACACTTTGTTATTTTTCACAGTGTGAAAAATAACAAAAGTGTTATTTTCAAAGTGAGAAAATGACGAATTTCCGGTCTACTTGTCGCAATATCTATCCGCAATACTAATGTACGTTATATTTAATAAATGTTTCGTGGATTTTCTTATTTTTGAATATCCCAAAATAAATTAAATTTTTACTTTTTAGAGGATTGTTGGATCCACCTATCGATACTAAAGTACGTCACGTCTTGTAATTGATGACGTCTACTGTCATATCGGCGATCGACATTTTGTGATTTGTTGACATCTAGGGCCTACAACTGTGTGGGTTTAGCGAATTAGGACAATGTTGCATGTATCATATGGTGAGTTATAATGTAGTTTAAAAATTCAATACAAACAAAAGCCGCAGATTTAGGTTTTCTCCTGCTACACGACATCTTTTATGTGATGTCGGGCCTAGATTCGCAACGACTCAAAACTACGACAAAAGTAAATCGTGTGCTTACAAGCCTTACATAGTACATGTAACAGTTACATTGTACATGTATCGAATTGTTTTTAGATCTGATCAATAAATTAAATGAATAACCGAAATGGCGATTTCTCGCTTTGTCGATATGTTTCTATGCGAATCATTTCTATAAAATGTAGGTACAATTGTATAATTGTATTAGAGTTTATGAGTATGAACATGGCTAGGCTGGGACAGCTAAGAAAGAAGAAAATGTAATAAAATTCTTTTTTCTCCTGTCAATATAATCAAACTCCAAAGCATTTTCACCCAGTTACCTGCTTGGCGGCCATATTTGAACTCAGGCGTTGGCATGCTAAACAACCGACGTGATTATTTCAACTTCAAGTTCGTTTGTCAGCTCACAAAGACGAACTATTTCATTCTTACGTCGCAGACGTAGTTATACCTCTTTCTTTGAAATAATTTGACAGATCGGGAACCTTCCATGACCAAAAGTCGTATAAACTGGACATTTCCAATGGTAATTACCTAACGCGTTATTTTCGCCTCAAACCGGAAAGTGCAATAGTCAACATAAGGCACGTAAAATTCAAAACGAAAACGGTGCAATGGATGAACCCGAAAGTCTGCTATTGTATAAGACCGCTTACAATACGTAAATCATCTTTAGTTTTAATCAGAGTTTAGTTACTCTAGTACTGAGTTGAGTTTCTTTAGAGTTCGTGGCACACTTATTTGAGTCGAAACTCAGCAGAGTAAAATGAATGTTATTCAGCTCAAATTTGATCTCCGAGCCTGATCATAATCTTGAAACGAAGAAACATCAGTTCGATATATCTATAACCTGCAAAATCTGACACTCCCGTGGGGGTCCGGTTAGAATAGGTCCCCAGCATCCCTTGGTGCCGTAAGAGGCGACTGAAATGGGGCGGTATATTCGGATGAGACGGAAAAACCGAGGTCTCATGTCACATAGTGTGGCCAACGATAAGATCCCTCCCTGTTTCAAAGTCCCTGAGTGCCGAGCATAGTCCTAAATTTTGCAGCCCTTCACCGGTAATTGGTGAGCGGTCTGCATAGAGTGTAATGATTTCTCGGAGTGGGACGTAAACAAGAAGAATATACGTCAGTATCAAAGTCTCTTGTGATACAGTTAGCGTTAAGTGTAGGTGAAACTACATCATGTCTTGCAATTGGCTATCCATTCTTTTTTGAAACATGGATGAAAATATCAATGCCACAGTTATATGCCAATTCAATGCCTCAGCTGAGTAGCTCAGTAGGTAAGCACATGACTACTAAACTGTAGATAATGGGTTCATATTCCAGCATGGGTTTTCAAATTACTTTTCACTAAAACTGCATTTCTAACGAAATAGAGTGAATTGAAAGGTTTTGATTTCAAAATATTGTTCAATTTGTTCTACTTTTCATCCACATCAAATTTCTATGGTGTAATCCCAAATGCCTCTCCAAAACGTTACATAATGCAACACAAATCTGGTCTAAAATCAAGATGATATATAATTTCTTAAATGAAGTAGTACTGGACAAAAACAAATAAACTACATATACACCACTGTCTATCTATACATTGTGGGGTGATATCAAGCTTTTAAAGAGTGTTTAGAGTTATTTAATACAGTGTCTATCTTATTCAGGAACTTGTCAAAAATTCTTAATATCGTGAATACCATAAAGCGAACAGATAACAGTAAACTCAGACAAAATAATTCTAGGATCAACAATTTGATTCCTTCACAAATAACAGAGCAAACAAAAAATTACATGATAGGTTTAAAATTTCAATGCCCCGGAGATAATTTATATCCGTATATCGCACACACCTTTTCATTTTCTCAAGCTTTGTGAACATTTAAATCTATCTCCCGCACATAGTGAGAGAATACCGCAGAGACTTGGTTGAAAACTCTTGAATGGATTTATGTTCTTTGAAATTTGAAACTGCGTCCGTGTCAATATCGCACTGAAAGAAAAATGAAAAATACCGATTATTAAGGAGAACACAGCCATGGAATCGGTGTATGGATGACAAAATCTTCATATGAAAAATAAACATTTTATAATCCGTTAGGAGGAATTTATTAGTAGGGCATTTTCAGTAGGTAAGTCAGCCGTGATTTTCCTTTCTATATCGGTGTGATTTGTTATGGTTTCATAAAGTTTGAATATTGATAAGAAATTGGAGTATTTCAACATTAAATTTTACCTTAACAACAAATTGATTTGTTTTTATTTATTAAGTATAATGTTTATTTTACACATACCATTGGAAATATAGGTTTGGTGTATTTATTTTCACTTAAAAGCCTCTGTCTTATTAGAAATATTAGCCTCAAGTCAATTTAAATGCAATTAAATCCATAATCGTTTTAAAATCAACAATGTAGAATTTGCCCTTTAGAATAGATTGGTTTAAATTAATTTAATCTTTATTGGATTACAAATGAATTCAGTCGTTAAAATTCCTCGTAGTTCACTTTTCTACCGTAATATGTAACTTGTTCTCTCAATTTGTTTAAATAAGATAGTTGAAGTCGAGATCTGTATGTCCATGTATTTAATAAACTCAGATTATAATACGTGAATATTCCATTTAGGCTTACAAGTAACGTACCCGGTCCATTTTTGTCAATTATAAAGTTAATAGACAGAATATTTAATAGATAGCTAACATGGAAAGCAATCATATTTCAGAATTCAATTTTTATTATTTGGGAACGAAAGTTAAATGATCTCCCTACAAATTACGATCAGAATTGGCAATACCCCAGTCTTTTTGTATGAGACAGTGCAAGGAGACTCGCTTCATGAAGTACCGGCATACGTATGAAACACAATCTGTCAAACAGACAATTGGTTTTCATATTATTTAAATTGAAACGAACGAACTCGTAGTCGAAAGTATTTTGGAGTATTTATAATCCATTAAGTGGGGGTCTTTCACTTGTGGAACGCATAGTTCGCTCAGGTAGATTTTCCAAATACATACAGTGTTAATCACGTAACGAACAAACCAGGTCTCGAAAACATTTGATATGCAATCAATAGACATACGTTGACAGAGCAAATATTTGCAAATGTGATTGCAGATTACCTAAATGCACACGAAATCTAACAATAAACAAGTTTCAATTTGTTTCTTTACAGCATAAGCTTAAAAGAAAAAAAATCCACTGGAGAAACATGGCGCAGACGGGACCACGAAGTCCGGACGGAACCTTCACGTTGTTCGTGGTTCTACCAACAGACAAAGTGTGCACCTTAAGATGTCTTCCCTCTGGTATATATGTAAACGAGGTAAAAGGAAAATTAGAACTCGCTGCAGGTATCCCGTCCTACGTGTATCTGCTAATTTATCCAGATGGGGAATGTTTAAGTGACAAGGAACGTCTGCTCATCCAAGAAAACGTAAGAGACGGGTATCTTTTACGAGTCCAGATACTTGAGAACTGGGAAGCATTGTACCAAGCCGTAATCCAGAACAACACTGAGCATGTCTACCACAGCGGCGGAGTCCATATGAAGGGAAATATCGTTGTTGGTCAAGATGACAATGGGAAAATTGAAAGTATGGTGCTTGAACGATCAACGGCTGCATTGTTCATCGCCGCGTACGCCGGGCTTGTAAAGATGTGTACCATGTTGTTGTCAATTGGTAAAACCGAGTTCTTATACAATGCGACTTATGATAGCAGTAAATAGAAAATCGATTAGGTTTTGGATCAATGGACGTCTTTCACATCACCTTCTTGTCGTTTTCCTAATATATGTAGTAAACGTAAAATTAATTATTTAAAAAAAATATATAGATTTTATTTGTTTTAATTGCAGGGGTGAAAGTGAATGGCTGCACTCATTTTGGAAGAACGGCGCTGCATGCAGCAGTTTGCAAGGACCGTATTCATATTGTCAACTTGCTTTTGGACGCTGGAGCTACAGTTCATGTTTATGATACGTATTCTCAAAGTCCTGTGAATGTTGCAAAATCGTATAATTCATTTCAGTGCGAAAAAAGACTTCGTCTTATGCAACTTAATCTTCGTGGTCTGAAGGATTCACAGGCCGTGAATGTAAGTGTTGCACCTTACCGCAGTAATAGAATATCGAGTACCCCACACATTCTCCATCACAACAATGAACCATCGAAAAGAAATCTCAAACCTAAAGCGACATCTGCCGGTGCAAACAGGGGAATTCTTGACACTTCTTCATCTAACAGCTGTGAACCAAAGAAACTTTTATCAGCGCGCTCAGACAAGAACAACAACGCAATCAAATCCAAAGCTGATGGATATTGGGTGATATCCCAGACTAACACTAGACCGCGGGAATTAGATGGTGCTCTAGAGAGAAGATATCTCAACTTTTTAGAGCATAACGACAAACTCATACATAGCAAACAATATCCATTATCTGGAAGTAAATTTCAAATTGTAAAGTTCAAAAAAGATTCCTCAAAGATGGTTGTTGGAAAATTTTCGGTTTCAGAAGAATCCAGGGCAACACATAGCAGGATGATAGCCCCGGTATTAGGCAATACTGCCGAGGAACAGACTGACACTAACAACGTCATAGAGTCTGAAGTAAATCCTAACATTGAACATCCGGGTTCCTCACGTACTCAAAGACAGCCTGTTGAAGATAATGGACCCATTATTCGGAAAAGCAGCTTAAGATCAAAAAGTCCACAGTCACCGAAGAGAGTTCGATTTTCAGCAAAAGCAAGGTAAATATAGAAAAATACAAATATCAAGAACATGCGTCTAGTACTCATAATGAATTAACGTTTATTGCAAAGTGATGTTTCTTTCCTATGAGAAGAAAATACTCTATTGGATATAACAAAGTCTGGTTATATCGATCTGTTTCTCTCTGGACCCAGAGGTTCGCTATAATTGTGTTTAACTGTATAACAAACTGTTTTTCACTGGCCCCGGAGGTTCTCTGTAAGAAGAAAATAACGAAAACATTATTGGGTATAACAAAGTCTGGTTATATCGATCCGTTTCTCGTTGGCCCCGGAGGTTCGCTATAATTGTGTTTTACTGTACTTTTGGTATAACAAACTGTTTTTCGCTGGCCCTCAGGTTCTCTATATCCGTGTTTTACTGTATACTTGCTGTACGACGAATTGTGTTCTACACATTTCAAAAGTTCACCAGGGATGAAAGCGTAAAAACATCCATAATCATATCTTTTCCGATATATTTGTAATCTGCATTGACACATTATATGATAAGCGTGATGACTTTAACTTTGCAATCGTCAACTTTCCTTTTCTATGTAGTAATATACCACTATCACCTGCTTATGGTGTGTACATGTATATCTCCCAGTTGATTCGATACGCAAGAGCATGCTATGCGTATGCGGATTTTTTAAAGCGAGGCCAACTACTAACAAAAAAGTTGATGCTGCAGGGTTATAACGAATCTCGTTTAAAGTCATCATTTCGCAAATTCTACGGTCGCTATAATGACCTTGTTTGCGATTACAAATTATCACTAAGTCATATGTTGACTGATTGTTTCATACCCTTTGTTAGACTGTCATTTTCCTACTAGATTTGACTACGGATAATCCCGTTTACTTTATTTCGACTAAGGGCTCACGGCGGGTGTGACCGGTCGGCAGAGGCTGCTTACTCCTCCATGGCACCCGATCCTACCTTCGCTTTTGTCGGAGGTCCGTGTTGCCCTACACTCGATTTTGTACATGTATATGTTTTTTGGATTATGATTACGTTTGACACAATGTTAACTTCGCCTTTTTGTATGATTCCTTTTTCTTGGCAACAGTTCCTTTAAATGCTTGGAAAATAAAATTGTCACCAATATCCCTTCATTGATATTACTAGAATAACTTCATTTGTAACCTTAACTACTTACTTTTATTTTTAATATTGATAATTTATTGAACAGAGAAGTTTACGGCAAATTGACAACTCATCTTTATGACAAACGGGTGACTTAGCTTATCCATCGTCAACTTGCCACATTTAGGAAGCAATACTGTGGAATCATCATTGTTCGTGGGGGACTAATGTTCGTGGATTTCGTGGGTCACCCTTACCCACGAATTTACGTCCCCACGAAAATGTTTTATTTTCATTCTAATCTTTATACATATTATGCCATTCGCATTATTTATCAAGTACCCACGAAATTGCGTCCCCACGAACCAGCAAGTATTTGGTTACCCACGAACGTTGGCCCCCACGAATTAAAATGATTCCACAGTATTTCATTATCACGAGCATGTGGTCTTTGTCTCTCAACTGATTCAATACGCAAAAGCATGTTCTGAGTATAATATCTTCTTCTTTTTTTTTTAAATTCGAGCTACTTACAAATAAGTTGTTACAACAATCTCGTTTGAAATCAGCATTTTGCAAATTCAGTGGTCGTTACAATGATTTTATTTGCAAATACATCTATTATTAGATTGACAGTTGTCTGAAGTGTTTCATACCAATTGTTAGACCGTTCTTCGCATCTGATTTTTACCGAACAAAAGGAGATGTTTACTCCTATGTAACTGATTCCACTTATGTTGTGTTAACCGGCGACAAACACATCACCGTTTAGAAAAAGCATTGCGGCAGTGAATCTAACCATGATCAGCCAATAAATTGTTGGTTTAGAGTACAGAAACGGGTGTGGGTATATTTTCTAAGATGGCGACTTTCGTCCCTTGCATTGATATACATGTGGACTGAACTTGCAAGGGGGTGTTATTTAAATGATGTGTAAATGACCAACGACCGTTGAATTTGTTATCAGAGTGACTTCAAAGGGGGAGGGGGCTATAGAGGATTCACATTTTTATTAATTTATTTTTATTTTATACAATCCGGAAAACAAGCCTCTCCGTATCTATCTGATTTAGAAACAAGGATCAAAATTGCTTTAGACGAGGAGGTCCATTTGAATACATGTACTTTGTTGTGC
>CAJDSM010020116.1:0-11270 GCA_903981925.1 Ostrea lurida
CATCTACGGCGCTAGCAATCATCATTTTGATGAAGCATTACTAGTGATCATTATGATCATCTTAATAAATTTCCGACGAGTTGTATTCAGCTGTATTTTAATAGTACTTACTATTTTCGCAGTTAGTTCCATTAAATCCGGTCCCGGAAAGACATTGACATTCGTAGTTACTAATTTGCATCCACACATGTTCCATTGTTCTGACAAGGTGCAGCTACACATCCATCTATATCTACGATAAAAATATGTCTATGAATATGATACGTTTGGTGATATATGCATGTAGAGAGACAATTGCTGATGGTAATCTGAACTTAACAAGTATGCAGCAATGTGCTATATATTAATTAGTACGATAATCTCAAATTTCTTAAACGACCGCATGAAACTTAAGGCGAAAGTATTAAAACCAAAAAAAAAATGTTAGCAATCTTGTTTCTGCTTATTGTCATTACATAAGACTTTTCCTTAAAATAAAGAGAGCCATAAGTATTAAAAAAAATTGGATTTATTTGATATTATTAGTTGCTTATCGGGGATCTCGTTTTTGTACCACATTGAGAAGTTAAAATTTTAAGTAAATTACAAAGTCTTCAAAATATAATTAGCATTTACGGACGCAACAGCATGGTTCATTCGCGTGCGTGCCAAAATGTAAAGGCAAAAGATAACGAACAGTATCAACTCGCTAAGTCCTAAATATAATAAACAAAAACAAGAAGTTGGGCAATCACGGACCCCTGGACAACAGAGGTGTGATCAGTGCCTAGGAGGAGTAAGCATCCCTGCTGACCGTCACACACCGCAGTGAGCATAGCTCTTGATCAGTTTAAACGGAACAGTCCGAAGTCAAATCATGGTGTGAAAAGCGGCTTAACAAATGGCTATGAAACACATCAGACAGCAAATAACTATCAATAAAATCAACTTTACAAATAAGTTTTTGGCAAATTCTTTCAACAAGCATTTTGATAATACGTACTTACTCGCAGTTAGTCCCATTAAATCCTGGAACACATTGACACTCATAGCCATTGATTTGATCTTGAATTTCATTGTTCTGACAAGGTTCTGCTACACAATCGTCTATGTCTGTATACGAAGAGATAATATTCAAAATACATGTGATTAAAGGAGATAGAGGGATGAAACAAATGAGGAGAGAATTATGGAATATTCTAAAATTAAAATTACGGGAATGCGATGATATGGGTTCAGATATTTATCTCATGAAAAACAGGTGCTTAGGAATAAATGAAAACAAAATGTGAAATTTGACGTTCTTTTTGATGAGAAACCTTATTTCTCCCCATTCTTAGTAAACAGCTGCAAATTTGATTTTGACAATAGAATCTCAATATTCATTTCTAAATTGAAGTTTTGTACAATATCTCTTTCTATAATTACATATTTCTTTGATAATTCGCTTTCCAAACAGCAAAGAATTTATACATCAGAAGTTATAGGGTGGCTACATTAAATGCATGTGAGGAATTCTTACTGATATCTCTTAATTGTGATACATGTATAACGGTATTCATTAATATCTTTGTGTCAAATAATCGATGACAAATCATTTTAGCTGCATTTTCATGAAACTTACTATTCTCGCAGTTTGTTCCATTAAATCCTGGATCAAATGACACTCATAGCCATTGATTTGATCTGTGCATGTTCCATTTGTTCTGACAAGGTTCCGGTACACAATTGTATATATCAAAACAATATATTTATGCATTTGTGAGGAGGAAACGGTGAAGAAAACGAAAAGTGATCAATTTCACAAGTGCGAAACAGAATTCAAAATTAGAGGCAAAGAACGGATTTCTGAATAACGGAGAAGGAGTAAGCATTCTGTTGGCTGGCCAAAACTGTTGTGAGCCCTTTGTCTTGATTAGGCAATCGGGATAATCCGTAGTAAATATTAGTGTATAAGAACGGCCTAACAATAGCTATCACATAGTCCAGACTATATTTGAGTTACGGTGTATTTTCAGAATACAAAAAGATACGTGTGAAACATACATGTATCAAAAAGCGTAACGTTTTCCGAAGACAAACTTTTTGTCAGTCCATTGCCAATACCATTGCACTATAGTTACTATACAATCTAAGTGTTCTGTTCCTTTCAATATTCTGTGATTCATTTATTTATAGATATAGAGGATTAATATTATAGTTAAGCTTTTTGAACTTTAAAAGTTTTAGGTGAAGTATTACATGAATAAGCGTTGATGATGCTAGAAGTATCATGTTGATGAAGCATTACATGATCACATTATCGATCATCTTAATAAATTTCGACAGTTGTATTCAGCTGTATTTAATAGTACTTACTATTTCGCACTAGTTAATTAACCGGAAAGACATTGACATTCGTAGTTACTAATTGATCCAACATGTTCCATTGTTCTGACAAGTGCAGCTACACATCCATCTATATCTACGATAAAAATATGTTATGAATATGATACGTTGGTGATATATGCATGTAAGAAGACAATCTGATGGTAAACTGAACTAACAAGTATGCAGCAATGTGCTTATTATTTCTAAAATTAGTACGAACCAAATATACTTAGTTAACAAAGAAAAAAAAAAAATGTAGCAATCTTGTTTCTGCTTATTGTCATTACATAGACTTTTCCTTAAAATAAAGAGAGCCATAAGTATTTAAAAATTGGATTTATTTGATATTATTAGTTGCTTATCGGGGATCGTTTTTGTACCACATTGAGAAGTTAAAATTTTAAGTAAATTACAAAGTCTTCAAAGCTATAATAGCATTTACGACGCACAACAGCAGTGGTTCATTCGCGTGCGTGCCAAAATGTAAAGGCAAAGATAACGAACAGTTGATCAATCTCGTAAGTCCTAAATATAAATCAAAAACAAGAGTTGGGCAATCACGGACCCTGGACAACCAGAGGTGTGATCAGGTGCCTAGGAGGAGTAAGCATCCCCTGCTGACCGTCACACCCGCCGTGAGCCCATAGTCTTGATCAGGTAAACGGAACAGTCCGTAGTCAAATCAGTGTGTGAAAAGCGGCTTAACAATGGCTATGAAACACATCAGACAGCAAATAACTATCAATAAAATCAACTTTACAAATAAGTTTTTGGCAAATTCTTTCAACAGCATTTTGATAATACGTATATACTCGCAGTTAGTCCCATTAAAACCTGGAACACATTGACACTCATAGCCATTGATTTGATCTGTGCATGTTCCATTGTTCTGACAAGGTTCTGCTACACAATCGTCTATGTCTGTATACGAAGAGAGATAATATCAAAATACATGTTTAAAAAAAGATAAGAGGGATGAAAAAATGAGGAGAAATTATGGATTTATAAAAACAAAATCGAATGCGATGATATGGTGATTGGTTCAGATATTTATCTCATGAAAAAAAGGTGCTAGGAAATGAAAAAGAAAACAAAATGTGAAAATGACGTTCTTTTTTTTTAGGAAACCATATTCTCCCCATTCTTAGTAAACAGTGCAAATTTGATTTTGAAATAGAACCCAATATTCATTTCTAAATTGAAGTTTGTACTAAATATCTCTTATACAATTACATATTTCTTTTGATAATTCGCTTTCCAAACAGCAAAGAATATTACATCAAAAGTTATAGGGGTGCTACATTAAATGCAGTGAGGAATTCTTACTGATACTCTTATTGTGATACATGTATAACGATTCATTAATATCTTTGTGTCAAATAACTGATGACAAATCATTTTAGCTGTTTTCATGAAACTTACTATTCTCGCAGTTTGTTCCATTAAATCCTGGATCACATTGACACTCATCAGCCATTGATTGATCTGTGCATGTTCCATTGTTCTACACAAGGTTCCGGTACAACATGTCTATATTAAAACAATATATTTTGCATATGTGAGGAGAGAACGGTGAGAAAAAGAAAAGTGATCAATTTCACAAGTGCGAAACAGAATTCAAAATTAGAAGGCAAAGAACGGATTTCTGAATAACCGGAGAAGGAGTAAGCATTCTGTTGGCTGGCCAAAACCTGTTGTGAGCCCTTTGTCTTGATTGGACAATCCGGAGAAACTAAATCCGTTAAGTAAAATAGTGTCATATATACAGACCGATAAATGATGGAGTCTTTTCAAACATATTAAATGCAATTATTTGTCTATATTTTCAAATGCTTTTCAACGTAACAAAAGTACTTCATACATTTTCAGCACTTCTTGATGAGAAACTGTTTCTCCATTCAGTGACATTATAGGGATTCTAATTTGTGTTTACAATATAAACACTACTCTTTGGTATGGAATCGAGGTGATGAATTCTTCACTGGTTGGTTAATACTTTGTTTCACGTTCTAGCCAGAGGTCTACACTCATTTGAGACGCATCACTTATGGATAGCAATTCTAAATCTTTAGATCTACATATGTATGATTAGCCTCTACGGCGCTAGCAATCATCATTTTGAAGAAGCGTCACTAGTGATCATTATGATCACTAGGGCTGCGTATCGGGTGAAATTTTTGTATCGCGATATATTGCGATATTTTCAAATGTCTTGCGATATGTATTGCAATATTTTCCAGTAGGGCTGCACATCGAGTGAAATTTTCGTATCGCGATATATTCCCCCCCCCCCCCTTGTGATACTTCAAAATATTTGTCGAAAAAGATGGGATTCTGGGTCAAGAATTGTAGGTCCCCTAGCAATCCCCTTTCACGTGTCGGTTGAAGGCGAGCTGAATGGGCGGTTCCTTTCGGCATGTAGACCACAAAAAACCGACGTCCGCCTGCTCACAAGCTAGTGCATTTACAATCGTACGACACGCAAATAAGAGTCCCTCGCTGCCCAAAAACGGTCCCTTGTGAGTGTTGAACTTAGCCTAATATTTTGGCTGACCCTAGCCCTAAATTTTGGAGCCCTTTATTACCTAATTTAAAAGCAATGTATGATGTGACGTCTCCATCATCAGTAAAATTCCGAGAGTGGGCGCTTAAAACCAGTCAATATAATCAATCAATCAAAGTATCTTGTCAGTGGCTGCGCTCCGATTTAACAACTGATGGATATGCGGAAACAGCCTCATTGCGTACACTTCGAATAATGATGACAAACTATAATCCACCCATTATGTAGGTCTTTAATGAGGAATATGCATAACTCAATGTCATCGGGGAGGTGACGATAGGGAAGCTGAGCATTACTCCTCAAGTACTGTTAAAAAAGCTGGGTTGTTCTTAGTTTCAATGTCGTTAAATATTTCATATATCAGGTCATAAGTACTGAAAGCACTGAGACGTGGTAAGACTCGTTGGTGCGTCTGGTATAATCACTTTATTTCGGAAATAATGAAAGGTTTTATAAGTGTCATTGTTTCACACCTATGCAGTGTGTAACACAAGTCGTTGAGGTAGAAAACAACCATAAAGCTTTAATATTGAACTTCGTCGCATCAATTTAATTGCTTTAATTAAGCTAACCAAGAAATACTAAGAATGTGTAAAATGAAAATGTTATATGTAAAGAGATTTACCACTTGATTAACAAACACCTGTGCCCCAGTGTAGCTGAAGTTAGTAATTTGCAAAAAAATATTTAGAAAAGAGAAGAAAAGCTAGAGAATTAGCAGAGCTTAGAGAGCTTATAATATATAACACCCAAAGTACTTAAGATTGATTGAAACAGTTAATGGCACAAATTTTGAGGCAATGTTTGATACAAATACATTGCTTACTTAACTAGAATTCTCCTCTTGCTCGCAATACCCTTGATGCCTCATTTTACTACTAACACTGTTACTATAACTAATCTTCACAATTGCTTTCGAAAGTATTACTCTATATGTAACATCTCATATGCACTCGTATCTTTCTATCTCATAGCATATTCTCGTAGACAACAAGCCACTAAGTCCGTTCTCTCTTCTCATTTTCCATATCACGTCTCTGTCTCTCTCTCTCACTCACATGCACTACTTTTCAGAACTAGTAGAATAAAATGTTTATGTAAAATGATAAGTGTGTACTGCAAGTCATTGCAATAAAACGTATACAAATTCTTTTATATCATCTGCAAATATATAAATTTATTTGAATATAACGAATCGGACATTTATTGAATTTTTTTAATACCTTAGTATGATATAGAACGTGACTCAGATATATCCAGATATCATCATAGTTCGTTAAAGCCACGACGCGAGTATTTCCTTCTCAAATGTTTCCTAAGTTTTGAATGGAAATTCTGCTTTGCCAAGACATAATAAAAACAGAACATTCGCTAACAAAGAAGCACAAATTCGTGCCCATTGGATTCCCAACAGTATCTGTATGGGAAACACAGGCCGATCTCCACAAAGACGACGAGAGGATTTCACGACTGAAGAAACCATGTTATCCAGTTCTTTCTGACAATTCCGGTACTCAATCGGTCTATATATGCCCTAGAAACAAGTATATTTGATGCATATTCGGTGAGGGAACCAAAGTGACGCGTGGTGAGAGAAGAACAACGGAAGATATTAGATCAATTTCACATATGCGGAAACAAAATTCAAAATGTAGAAGCAAAGAACGGACTTTCTGGAAGCCAAATCGAGAAGGTTCTAGAAGGTCATTGTATGTTGGAGCTGCCAACAACTCTGCTGTGTAAGCCCTTTGATCTTCGATATAGCAACTCGGAGATAATCCGTTTAGCAAATTTCTAAGTGATATAAAGCAAACGGCGACTATGCTAACACAGCCCCTAACAATAAGCTATCACACAGTCCAGATTGCACATATAGCTTGCCATTACAATCTAGTTGTTCTGTTCCTTCAATATACCTGTGATTCATTATTTCAACTATAAGGACGATTAATTATTAGAGGTTAGAAGATTTTTAAACTTTAAAAAGTTTTAGGTGAAGTATTCACATCAATAAGCGTTGGATGATCTAGAATCATGACTGTTTATTACGAGCCCACAATAGCAAATCATAAACATGCAACTTCTAAAATAATTATATCCAGTATTACCTAATATTTTCAAGTTTTTTGATGGAGAACTTACTATTCGTCGCACATAAGTCCCATTCAGAAATCCCGCTGACACATCGCACATTTCATAAGCCATTTGATTTTATGATCTGTCTGCAGCTGTCCATGTTATTGACAAGGTTCTGGACACACATTCGTCTATATCTGGAAAGGAAAACATTTGTATATTCATATGAGCAAAAAAAAATAGCAGGAGACCGGAGTAAATGAATGGAAGGTCTTTCCAAACATATTTTTTAAATTCTAAGTATTTTGTTACTATATTTACAAATAGGCTTTACAAAGGCGTTAATAAAAAGTACTTCATAAAAATTTTCAGCACTTCTTGAATGAGAAATACTGTTTCTTCCAGCCTCTGATACCATTGTATATGAATTCTACATTGATTTTACAATATAACTAACATACTCTACTTGGTCAATGGTGATCGAAGTAAATTATTCTCACGTAGGTTGAGTTTAATAGTGTTTTTTTCACGTCCTAGCCAGAGGTCTACACTCAATTTAGAGACGCATATTACCTATATGTCGATAGCACATTCCTAAATCTTAGATCCATTCATATCTGTCATATGATTAGACATCTATGGCGTGGGTGCGGTAGGCAACCTCGAGTCATTTATCTATGAATGTAAGCGAATCTATTCACTGATCATCTTGATCACTCTTTCAAATACTTTCCCGACAAGAAGTTTGATCTTCAAACTGACTTTAATGTTATACTTACTATTTCGCAAGTTAGCTTCCATAACATCCGCGAAAGACATGTGAACATTCGTATTACTCTAAGTTGATTGAATCCACACAGTGTTCCCTATTGTTCTGAACAAGGTGCACTACACATCCAGCAAATCTACATTAAAAATAATGTTTATGAATATGATACGTTTGGTGATATATGCTTGTGAAAGAAGACAATCTGATGGTAACTGAATTAACACAAGTATTGCAGCAATGGGCTGATTTATTTCTAAAATTAGTAGCGAGAACCAATATACTTTAGTTAACAAAGAAACAAAAGAGACATATGTAGCAATCTGTTTCTGCTTATTGTCTATTACATAGACTTTTCCTTAAAATAAGGAGACCATAAGTATTAAACAAAATTGGAGTTTTATCTTGATAGTTAGTTGTCTTACGGGATCGTTTTTGTATCCACATGAGAAGTTTAAAATTTAAGATGTAAATTACAAAAGATCTATCCAAACTATAATTAGCACTGACGACGCTAACAGCAGTGGTTCATTCTGTCGTGCGTGCCCAAAATTAAAGGCAAAGATAACGAATACAGTGAATCAATCTCCCTGTAAGTCGCTTAAATACTTAATACAAAATACAAGGAGACAGTGGTGGCAATCACGGACCCCTGGATCACACCAGAGGTGTTGATCAGTGCCAAGGAGGAGTACATCCGCCCCTGCTGACCGGTCACAACCCAACCGAGTGAGCCTCATAGGTCTTGATCAGGGTAACGGAACCAGTCCGTAGTCAACAAAAATCAGTTGTTGAAAAGCGGGCAGGCTCTTTAACAATGGCTATGAAACACATCAGGACAGAAAGAACTATCAATAAAAGCAACTTTACACCAATAAGTTTTTGGGCAAAGTCTTTCCACACGCATTTTGATAAGATAACGTACTATACTCGCGTTAGTCCCATTAATCTGGACACACCATTGACACTCAATAGCCATTTGGATATTGATCTGTGCGTAGTCATATGTTCTGAACAAAGGTTCTGCTACACCAATCGTCTATGTCTGTTTAACGAAGAGATAAATAATTCCAAAATACATGTGTATAAAGAGATAAGAGGGATGAAACATAATGAGGAGAAATCTATGGAATTTTAATAAAAACAAAATACAATGCGATGGAGTTATGGTGATTGTTCAGATATCTTATCTCATGAAAAACCAGGTGTGCTAGGAATAAATATAAAAACAAAATGTGTAATTTGACAGTGTGCTTTTTTGATGAGAAACCTTATTCTCCGCGCAATTCTAGTAAACAGCTTGCCAATTTTATTTTGAACATATAATCTCGAATATTATTTCTAAATTGAAGTTTTGTACAATATCTCTTTACATTTACATATTTGTTAATAATTCGCTTCGCCAAACAGCAAAGAATTTATACATTCAGAAGTTATAGGGGTGCTACTTAAAATGCATTTGGAGGAATTCATACCTGATAATCTCTTAAATTGTGATACATGTATAACGGTGATTCATTAATATCCTTTGTGTCAAACAAACTGTGATGACAAATCGTTTTAGCTGCATTTCATGAAACTGTACTATTCTCGCAGGTTTTCCATTAAATCCTGATCACACTGACACCATAGGCCATTAATTTGATCTGGTGGCATGTTCCATTGTTCTGACAAGGTTCTGGTATACATTCTCTATATCTAAAAACAATATATTTAGGCATAGTGTGAGGAGTTTGAAAGGTTAAGATAACGAAAAAGTGGATCAATTTCACCAAGTCAAACAGAATTCAAAATTAGAAGTGCAAAGAACGATTTCTGAATACCGAAAGAAGGAGCAAGCATTCTGTTGGCTTGGCCAAACCTGCTGTTGAGCCCTTTGTCGTTGATCAGGGCAATCGGGCGGATAATCCGTAGTAAATATTGTAGTTGCACAAAGAAACGGCGTCCAACAATAGCTTCACATAGTCCAGACTATATTTTGAGTTACGGTGTATTTTCAACATACAAAAAGATACGTGTGAAAGCAACATGTAGTCAAAAAGGCCGTAACGTTTTCGCGAGGAGTGTGACAAAAACTTTTTGTCAGTCCATTGCAATACCATGGCACCTATAGTTAACGTATACAATCTAAGTTTCTGTTCGTCTGTCGTATTGTCTTCTGTGATTCATTATATTATATAGATATAGAGTAGATTAATTATTATAGTTAACGCCTTTTATAGAACTTTAAAGTCTTAGGTGAGGATACATGAATTAAAGTTCGTTGATGAATGCTAGAATAATGAACTGTTTATCGAGCCACAAATAGCAATCATTACAGCAACTAAAAATAAATTATCAAATTACTTAGTTTCAAGTTGATGTTAGGAAAACTACTATTCTCGCACATAGTCCCTTAATCCCGGCGACACATCGACATTCATAGCATATAATTGATCTGTGCATTTCCATTGTTTTGACAAGTTCTGGCTACACATGTTATATCTTGGAATAAAACATTTGTATTAATATTGAGACGTAAAAGATATACAGACATTTATAATGCATATAGGAGTCTTTTCAAAACATATTAAATGCAATTATTTGTCTATAATTTTCAAAATTAGCTTCGTTCAATCGTAACAAAATTACTTATACATTTTCAAGCACTTCTTGATGAGGAAATCTTGTTTCTTTCCAGTGTCTTGGTAGTAGCATTATAGGGATTCTAATTGATGTATTACAATATTAAACACTTACTCTTTGGTATGGAATCGATGGTGTATGAAATTCTTCATCTGGTTGCGTTAATACTTTTGTTTCACGTTCTAGCCAGAGGTCTGACACTCATTTTGAGACGCATCACTTTATCTGGTGATAGCAATTCTAGAATGCTTTAATCTACATATGTATTGAATTAGCCTCTAGCGGGCGCTATCAGATCAATCATTTTGAAGAAGCGGTCACTTAGTGACTCATTATGATTCACTAGGGCGCGTTATCGGGTGAAATTTTTGTTATCGCGATATATTGCATTTTTCAAATGTCGCTTGACGATATGTATTGCAATATTTACCCAGTAGGGCTGCTACATCGATGAAATTTTCGTATCGCGCTATATTGCGATATTTTCAAATGTCTTGCGATATGTATTGCAATATTTTCCAGTAATAATATTCAACTATCTTTTTTCTCTATTTCAGAATTTAAGATTAGAATTTCCATGCAGAATACATGAAATTAAAAAATGTATATAGTCAGGACACAATATAGACTTGGCTGCTTTAACTCCCTTGCCCTGTTGGAAGTAGAAAATCTTATATCTAGTGTTCTGAACAATCACAGGAAATGCTTCAGCCATATTGAAACGTAGACTTTGAGTTAAGAATCTCGAGGTTCTAAACGTAAGTTCGAGCCCAAGCCAATCTTCTCCGATATACAGGTATTGACGAACAGTATCGCGGATACGAGATATTTTTTAGAAACGAATCTGCAATATGGTCGTGGAATACCGAGTATTATCGCACAGCCCTAATG
>CAJDSM010020116.1:13704-25847 GCA_903981925.1 Ostrea lurida
GGCATATATATGATAAACTTTGATTGCTGATCACCGGAATTTTAGTCATTTGGTTTTTTGATTGATTGAAAACGGGGGGGGGAGCGCGGCTCAGTCGACTCCGTCCTGTCCCGTCCTCTTCGTCCGTCTCGTCCCGCTCTTACATCCTGCACACATGCCATCTTCTGGCCGCATAGAAATCTTATATGCCATTGATTTTGATCTGTGATTGTTTCCATTGTTCTGGTACAAGTTGTCCTCTGGTCCTACAGGGTACGAATTCGTCCTAATCGTCTGTATACGAAAGAGATTAATATATTCATAAAATGATGCATTAGTGTATCAATATCAAGGATTACGACAAAAATTGAGGAAAGATATAACAAACAGATGAGAGAAGACTCAAGCCAAATTAATGGCGAATTGTATACCTTTATAAACAAATATCGATCGACGAATGATATAGGCAGGTGAATCATAGGTTCAAAAGAAAATTATTTATTCACTTATGAATAGCTAAGACTGGCTTAAGGAATAAAATGCGCACCCCCAAATCGGGTGAATTAGACGTTCCATTTTTTGAAACCTTTATTTCTCCCAATTCTTCAGTTAAACAGCCTTATAGTTCAAAATTTGATTTTTGAACAAGAAACTAGAGAAATTTCTTACTTCATACTTTTAAATTATGAAGTTGTATAGTACAAACTTATCCTGTGTGCTTCTGGAACGATATTACTTAGTTATCTTGATTCTTGTATTACTTTTGAGGTTTACCCCAAACAGCAAAGATTTCTTTACTCAAAAGTTATAGGGGTGTACATTAAAATGCATTTGATGATTCTTACTCGACATCTAGATCTCTTAATGTGGGATAGCAATTTGTTATACACTATCATTACCGGTATTCATTATTTCTTTGTTGTTTATGGTGAGACCAAATTATAAAGACAATAATCATATTCTCGACTGCATTTTCATGATTTAACTTCTATTCTCGCGGGAGTGTCTCGATAAGTAAGTTTAACCATTTCAAAAATATTAAATGGACAGTTTGTTCATATCTGGATAATTTGAACTTTCATTAAGCCTTAAGCCTCTGCTCTGTGACTATGTTCCAAAATTTTGTTCTGACAAGGTATTTTCCGATGGAGTCATCTCCGTTATTAGAGTCCCAATGTTCGGCTGACTAGTCGGAAGAAATCAATTTGGTTATATAGTGCATGACTCTGCCGGGAAACTACGCGGATATGAAAAACGAAAAAAGTGAGTTTTGCAAAATAAGCTTCACGAACCAGTGTCGAACACAGAACTTTCAATTATTATCCGATTTAATCCATCCGGGCCAAAGGATATCTTGGATTTGGCTGAGGATTGAACCTCGGAGAAGGAGCTAAGTGCAAAATATACTTCGCGGTTGGTCGGTAGTGAGGCCAAAACCTGCCTTGTGGAGCCCCTTGTGGTTCACACTTTGTTGAATTTCGTGCCTTTCGGATAGTATCCTAGACAGAAATATCGTAGTCGTATATACAAGAGATCGGCCCGTTATCACCTAAATAGCTATCACACAGTCCTCGCACTGTAGCACTAGTGTAGGGTGTTGTCGCTCATCAAACAATCTACTTCCTTTGTGGAGTTCTGTTTTCTTTCATGTACAATATTAAACTGAAGTCCTCCCTCGGCTTATATATCAGATTTGGCGGTACTACCCCTTTACTAGTTAAATTTTGAACTTTTAAAAGTTTTTAAGGTGAAGTATCACATCAATAACCCGTTGATTATTAGATCCGTCAATTCCATAATCAGCCTGTCCTGGGAGGGCTGTAGCCAGTTTGGCCCAATAAGTTAAATGGACATCCAAACATTTTAACTAAAATAGATTATCTGCAAATTTAGCTTTTTTTCAAGTTGATGTTGACGGAAACTTTACTATTCGCTCTCGCACATAGTCCCTTTTGAATCCCAAGACACACTCGACCCTTCATAACTCACAGCCATTGATTTTGATCTGATTCATGGGTTCCAGTTTTTTGGTATTCTGACTAAGCGAGCTTTCTCGTGCCACACACATAAGTCGTTCTATATTCTGGAAAGAGACTCACATTTGTATTCGATAATATGAAGAAGTATAAAAAAAGTATAGGAGACCCTGAATTGTATAAATTGAATGGAGCTGCTTGTTCCGAAAAACACAAGATTATAATAAGAGAGGTGCATTCCCGAGATTTGTCCTATATTATTCCCGAAATGCTTTGTTCAAAACTGTAAAATAAAAGTACCTGTCATAAAGTTTTTCAGGCACTTATTATGACGACAATCTCTGCTTTCTCGTCGTCTCGTGATAC
Organism: Ostrea lurida; assembly: GCA_903981925.1. NCBI lineage: Eukaryota > Metazoa > Mollusca > Bivalvia > Ostreida > Ostreidae > Ostrea > Ostrea lurida. Next base: position 16,026 of record CAJDSM010020116.1, read on the forward strand.
TTAACATTTTTAATGATTCTAATTTGTGTTTATACACACGTATATATAAAACTTTACTCAACCTTTGGTGTACTCCGACAGGGATCGAAGGTAATTCTTAATGGTCTTCGGCACACTATGCGGTTGTGGTTAAATCTAGCTTGTGTTTTCACGCGTCCTATTACAGCTCAGCTAGGTCTAGGACTCATGTTGAGACGCAATGCACTGTAAATCGTGAGTAGCAATTCTAAATGGCGTTTAGATTCTACTATATGTATGATTAACATCTACGGCGACTTAGCAATCATGAAAAGTCCTTGGAATGAAGCATCACTAGTGAATTTCATTATGATCGAATGCCCTTGTGGTTAGATAAAATTTCAGACGAGAGTTGTTATTTCTACAACTGTATTTAAATAGATAATATTTGTAAGATACTAATTTTCGCAGTTAGTTATCCAATATTAAACTCCCGGATACAAGAAAAATGGAGATCAATTCATCAGTAAATGGTTATGAGCTTAAAATTTTTGAGACTAAAACCTAACCCACATGTTTCCATTTTACGTTCTGACAAGGTTGCAGTCTACAACATCCCATTCCAACTATCTAGCGATACAAAATATGTCTATCTGAAGTATGATATTGGTATATAAGGCCATGGGGGGGGTTTTTTATAAGAAGACAATCTGATGGTTAAACTGAATTAACCAAAGTTATCGAAAAGCACATTGCTGATTATCTACAATTAATACGCAACCAGCAAATAAATACTTAGATTACAAAGAAGAACAAAAAAAATGTAGCAATCTTGTGTCTTAAGCTTATTGTCACCTTTCGGGATTCATGCTAGACCTTATGGCTCCTTAAACAATAGTGGTTACGAAGAGAGCCAATTATGTAGTATTAAAAAATATTTGGCCATCCCTTACATAAATTGATATTATTAGTTGACTTATCTGGGGATAGTCGTTGTTGGTGTACCACAATTGCGAGCTAATGTTACAAATTTAAGTAAATTACAGATATGGTCTTCAAAGCTATACTATTACGCAATTCTATACGGAAGAACGAAGGCTACACGGGTAGCCAGTGGTTCAATTTCGCGTTCCGTGGCTGTGCCAAAATGTAACAGGCAACGGAAATAACGAACAGTTGACTAATTCCTTGTAAGTCCTAAAATATCTTGAGTATACACAATAACAAGACACTTGGGTCCAAATCTCACGGGCCACCCTGTCACACATCCAGAGGATGTGATCAGGTGGCTAGGAGCGATATAGCATGCGCCCGGGGGGTCTAGGAGCGGGCGAGAGTCAACAGACATAAAATCAAAAACATACTGGAAGGCGGGGGTGTACGCGGGGCAGCACCGTGGACCCAATCAGTCCTTCCCTCTAATCAGGTATAACGGAACAGTTCCGGTAGCAAGACTAAGTAGTGTGAAAAAGCGCTAACAATGGCTTTTATCGATCAACATCAGGCCCAGCGAACATAACGTACAACAAACAAAATAAAACAAACTATACCAATACAAAGAATATTTGGCAACAAATATCCTTAATCAACACAAGCATTTTGATAATGGTTCGTTACTATACTCCTTCTCGCAGTTAGTTCCCCTATTGGAAATCACTGGAACAACATTGACACTCATGCCATAATGATTTTGATCTGTGCATGTCTCCCCACTTGTTTCTGACACGGTTCTGGTACAACCGAATCGAGAAGTGGGGCGGTAGTGGTGTATAGGGACACTCGTAAAGACGATAATAATTCAATAATATACATGTTATAAAGAGAAATAATTGAGGGATGAAACAAAATGATGGAGAGGAGGCAGCTATAATGGAAAATTTATAAAAATCAAAAATAACGATGAATGCGATGATGATAGTGATTGGTTCAGATTTTATCTCATGAAAAAAAAGATTGCTATAGGAATAAATAGTAAAAACAATAGGAGTGTGAAGGAGGATTTGACGTTCTTGTTTTATTGAGTAGAGAGCCTTCATTCTCGTTCCCAATTGTCTTGAGTAAAACCAGGCTGCAAAATTTGATTTTTGACAATAGAATCCTCAATATTCCATGTTACTAAAAAGATGTGAAGTGTTGGGTCGGAGACAAATACTCCTTTTAAACAATTACATATATTTTGTTTGCATAATTCTCGCTTCACAAACAGCAAAGAATTTATTCATCAGAAGTTATATGTGGGGTGCTACTATTAAAATGCATTTGGAAGAATTCTTACTAGATTTATCTCTTAATTGTGAATTACAGTGTAGTAATCAACGGTAAATTTCGCAATTATATCCTTATAGTGTACAAAACAATTAGATGAGATAACAAAGTCATGTGCTCTTAAGTCTGTCATTTTCATGAAACTTACTTGACTACTTCCTCAACAATAAGGCAGTTTGTTCCATTTAAATCCACGGATTCACATTGACAACTCATTACAGCCATTTTGCATTTGAGGAGGGTGACAAAATGTTCATTGTTTCTGTACAAGGTTGCTCGAGTAACACGCAATTCGCGTGGTGGCGATATCTTAGAAACCAATATTTGAGGGATATGTGACGACGAGGAAACGGTGGACATGAAAACGAAAAGTGGATCAATTTCTACAAGGTCGAAACAGAATTCAAAATTAGAAAGCAAAGAACGGATTTCTGATTAACCGGAGAAGGAGTAACGCGATATGATGGTTGGCTGGCCAACCACAACCGTGCTGTGAGCCCCTTTGTCTCTGAACTTAAGCGCCTCAATCGGGATATAATCTCGTAGCAAATATTAGTGTAAATAAAGAATCGGTCCTAACAAATAGCCTATCACAACAGTCCAATTGCACTAACGTTGCCATAATGATGGCCTCGTGTCCATCTATTGTTGTTTCTGTTTCTCTTTCAAATTATTCCTGTGATTCTCTATCTCTATTTCAGATAATAGAGTGTGGATTTATCTTATAGTTAAGTATTTTTTTGAACTTTAAAAGTTTTAAGGTGAAGTATCACTCATCAATTCAAGCGTTTGATGATGCATAGAAGTCAATAGACTGTTTATTTACAGCCACAATAGCAATCATACAAACATCAACTAAAATAATTAATTATCACAATAACTTTGCTTGTAATAAAATATTATTCAAGTTGAGAATGTTGAGGAAACTTACTATTCCTCGCCCATAGTCGCATTGAATTCGCCGAGACTATCGATCGACGAGGTTCATAGCCACTTGATTTGATCTTGCATGTTCCATTGTTTGACAAGGTCCCTGGCAGCACTTTCGTCTATATCTGGAAAGAACCATTTGTATTCAATATGAGAAGATAAAATATAGAGAACCTGTGTAAATTGATGGAAGTCCTTTCCAAGAATATTGAAATTGGCGAGAAGGTTATATGTGATCTTATTCTACCAAATGCTTTTTCACGTAAAAAATGTACTTCATAAATTTTCAAGACACTTTGCATTGATGAGATATCTCGTTTCTCCGCTTCTGATGACATTAATATGAAGCTTCTAATTTGTGGTTTCCAAGTAATAGGAAGAGGACACTACCGTTGGTATGGGAATGGCGAAGTATATGATCATGAGGGTTCACTGGTTGGGTTAAGTAGTTCTTTTCGAACGTCCACTAGCCAGAGGTTTAATCATCATTCCTGAGACGCCATTTATCTTATGGATAGCAATTCGTAAATCTTTTAGATCTATGCATCTGTGATTAAACATCTACGGGCGCCTAGCGAGCATGCATGTTTGTGATGAATGCATTAACTAGTGCATCATTATGATATCTTAATAAATTTTCCGACTGAGTTGGTATTTCCAACTGTATGTACATAGTACTATAGCTATTTTCGCAGTTAGTTTTCATTAATCCGTGAAAGACAGACTTGACAATTGACGTAGTTTCTAAGCTGATCCACCACGGACATGTTGGTCCCATGTTTCTTTGGATTCTTGTATCAAGGTGGTCGCAGAGCGTACAATTTCCATTTCCAAATATAATCGTGCAACAAGAGATAAACAAAAAAATATGAATTCATTGGAATTTATGAACGTTTGGTGATGATAATGGTGTCGAGTGTGAAGAACGACAATCTAGCGCAACTGGCGCCCCTACAACCCACGCTTTGGAAAAAAGGTGGGGGGGGGCGCGAATTAACAAAGTTGATGGCCAGCATGCTATTGCTGACTTTTTCTAATTAGTACAAACCAAAATATCACTCTATAGTAACTCAAAGAAAGAAAAAGAATGTAGCAACTCTTAGCTTTTCTAGCTTATTGTACATTTATAACAGACTTTCCTTAAATAAATGAGAAGCATAAGTATTTTAAAAAATTGAGAATTTAATTTGATATTAGATTGCTTATTTATCGGTGGATCGGTTTTTGTACCACAATTTGAGAATTTAAAACCTTTTTAAGTAAATCACTAAAGTCTTTTCAAAGCTATGATAATTAGCACTTTACGGAAACGCTAACAGCAGTGGTTTCATTCGCGTGCGTGCCAAAATGTAAACGCAAAAGATACCCGAACAGTGATCAATCTCGTAAGTCTAAATACATAACAAAAAACAAAGAGTTGGGCAATCACGGACCCCCTGGACACACCAGCAGGGCTTGTGACATCAGGTGCCAAGGAGGGAGTAAGATCCTCGCAGCACCGGTCACCCACTCGTGGAGCCCAATAGTCTTGATCACAGGTAAACGGAACAGTGCAGTAGTCAAATCAGTGTGAAAAGCGGCCCTAACACCATGGCTACTGAATACAGCATTCAGACAGGCAAATAACTATCAATATAAGATCAACTTTATCAAATATAAGTTTATGGTCAATTCTTTCAACCCCAGCATTTTTGATAATACGCTACTATCTCGCAGTTAGTCCATTAAATCCTGGATAAACAATTGACACTCATAGCCATTGATTTGATCTGTGCATGTCCATTGTTCTGACAAAGGTTCTGCTCACACCAATCGTCTATGTCTGTACAAAAGATGATTAAAATAATTCCAACAATACATGTGTATAAAGACGATAGAGGGATGAAACAAATGAGGAGAAATTATCGGAATTTATCAAAACAAAATACCGCACATGGCGATGAATGGTGAATGTGGTTTGCCCAGATATTTATCTCATGAAAACACGGGTGCCTTTAGGAATAAAATTAAAAACAAAATGTGAAATTTGACGTTCTTTTTGATGAGATACTTATTTCTCCTTCATGCTTAGCTAAACAGACATGCAAATTTGATTTTGAAACAATATAATCTAATATCATCTTCTAAATATTGAAGTTTTAAGTTGATCAATATCTTCTTTACATCTAACATATTTGGTTTAGAGTATTAGCTTTCCAAATCAGCAAAGAATTTATACATCAGGAAGTTATGGGGTGACCATTAAATGTAATTGAGTTTACATTCATCACTGATATCCTCTAATCTGTGGAATTACATGTATATTACGGTATTGTACATTAATATCTTTGTGGTCAACAACATTGATGACAAATATATTAGCTGCAATTTTCATGCAACTTACTAAATTCTTCGGCAGTTTGCTCCAATTAATCCTAGGATCACACTGGACCTACAATAGCCGATTAATTTGATCCTGTGACATGTTATTTGTTCGTGACAAGGTTGGTAATAAAGCAGTTCTTCTGATTTATATCTAAAAAAAGTAATATTTATGCATATGTGATGGGAGGAAAGGTGAAGTATACAGAAAAGTGATCGAATTTCACATAGGTGCGTGAAAACAGATTACAAAATTAGTGTACAGGCAAAGAACGGATTTCTGAATAACACGAGGAAGGAGCAAAGAATTCTGATTAGCTGGGTCCAAAAACCTGCTGTGAGCCTTTGTCTTGATCAGGGCAATCGGTGGTAATCCGTAGGTAATATTAGGTGCACACAAGAACGGCCGCTCAACTAAAGCTACTCACGAGCTATCCAGACTAATTTGAGGTTTAAGGTGTAGTTTTCAGAATACAATAAGATACGTGTAGAAACTGACATGTGATGAAAAAGGTGCGTAAACGTTTTCCCGGATAGACAAACTTTTTTGTTCAGGTCCATTGCAATACCATTGCACTATATAGGTTAGTATATACACCATCTAATGAGTGGTTCTGTGTTCACTTTTCAATATACTCTGTGATTCATCTTATTTTTAGATATCGAGGATTAATATTATAGTTACAGCTTTGTTGTTGGAACTTTAACGAAAGTTTAGGTGAGTATTGACAATATGAATAGGAAGCGTTTATGATGCTAGAGATTACATGACTGTTTATATGAGCCCAACTATCGCAATCATTAACACTCAACTGAAAATAAAAATTTATCCAAGTTATCTCTATTTTCAAGTTGATGTTTGAGGAAACTTATCTATTCTCTCGCACATAGTCCTCCATTGAAATCCCGGAGACATCAGCGACATTCAGTAGCAATTAAGGAGTTGAACATGTGCAGTTCCATTGATGTTTGACAAGGGTTTCGGTACACATCGTCTATTCGTGGAAGAAGAAACATTTGTATTATATAAGAACTGATAAAAAGAATATACAGACCGTATAATCGATGGAGTCTTTATCAACATATTACTAGCAAATATTTTGTTCTAGGTATTGCTCAAGATGCTTTTCAGTGAAACGTAACAAAGTATTACTCAATACATGATTCAGCAACTTTTGATGAGAAAAACTGTTTCCTTCAATTTCATGCACATTATACGAGATATCATTTGTGTTTCAATGTAAAACTACGTCTTTGGTATGGATCGAGAGTGATGAATTCCTTCACTGGTTGGTTAAAACTTTGTTTGTCACGTTCTAGCCAGAGGTTCTACACTCCATTTGAGAGCATCACGTTATTGGAATGGGCAATATCTAATCTTTGAGATGCTACATATGTATGATAGCCTCTACGGCGCTACTAGCGTCATACAATTTTGACAGAAGCGTCCTAATGATGCATTATGATATGATATAGGGCTCTGCGTATGGGTGAAATTTTTGGTATGCGATATATTGCAGATATTATTTCAAAGTGTTGAGCGATATGGTAATTGCAATTTTTCCGTAGGGCTTGCACATCGAGTGGAATTTTCGTATATCGCGATAATTGCGATAGTTTTCAAGATGTTCTTGCGATATGTATTGCAACATTTTTCCAGTAATAATATCAACTATCTTTTTCTTATTTTCATTGATTTTAAGATAAGATTTTCCATGCAGAATACATGAAATAAAAATAATGTATATAGTCCAGACCACAAGTATAGACTTGGTGCTTAACTCTTTGCCCCGTGTTGGAAGATAGAAAAATCTATAGTCTTAGGTGTTCATGAACAATCACCAGAGAAATGCTTCAGCCATATGAAACGTAACTTTCGATGTTCAGAATCAATGAGTCTAAAACGTAAATTTCCGAGCCCAAGCATCTTCTCCGAATATACCCGGTATTGAGATAAACGATTCGGGCGATACGATATTTTTAGAATAACTGATGATCGCATATTAATCGGAATAACTAGTATTATCGTACAGCGCCTCCATGATTCCCATTGTTTCAATTTCCCGACGAGGTTGTATGTGCAACTGCATTTTGGATAGTACTTATTAGATTTATCTCTTGGATTAGTCGCCATGTAAATTCTCGCGTGAAGAGCATAACAGAGGGTAAATATGTAGAGGCAAGCACTAGTGGTGGTTTACATTCCACTAATTTTTAATGATCGACGTCCTGATTTTTTGTACGTTGGAATCATGGTTCTATTGTTCGGTATACTGGTATTATTTCGTAACTTCCGAGTCGTGAGTGGGATACAATAGCACAGTTAATTGTATAGATCTCATAATATAAGCTAGTTACCTGAAAGATTTCCAGCCTATGGATTACATATTCTATTTAGGTAACAATCCCTGTTTTATCAGTAACTGGCATTTTAAATATAGCTTTTTAGCGTTTATTTGTCATGTTTCAGTCTACTTCGCCGCCATGCTGTTTTATACGGGAAAGAAATGTAGCAGCAAGCCACCTAGTATTGGCAATTAGATTTACAGCGAAATTCATCGGCCTGGAAAGGTACGTTATTTTTTTTGGCTTGATCCTTTATTTTACATATAATGTTAATGAAAGTTTTGACGGAAAATTTTTTATCTGTCTAAACATTCCGTTCAAATACTTAGTTTGTATATGTATGTTTTCTTATATAGTAAGAAATTTTCCAATAAAATATGATTAGAGGGCGTGTATGGAACCGCGGATACCCGCAAGGACCGGACTTGGCTGCGTGTATGCTATGTTCGTTGCGGCCGCAGTTATATTTACTATAAATAGTAAGGCTGTCATTAGAATTCGCAGCAGAGCTCCAATTCTTGATTTTTCTCGTAGGTTAGCAATCGTGGTTTATGTTCGGCTAGAGCGAGAGTCGCGCTCGTATGTCATAAGAACTTTAACGAAAATGTTCAAAGTCTAAAATTCTAAATAGTTAGATCTGCGAATTTTATTTCTCATTGAATATGTTTTAAACGCAGTTTATTAGAAGAATACAGGCGGAGGTGGTAATACCAGGTGTAATTCTCAGGGTGTTTCAACTGTTTGTGTTTTTAAGCCCTAGCAAATTCAAGTACATTAGGCGAGTGGATAACTTATACAAACTTAATTTGTAAAAATTTGAAGGATTTTTTAGGTTATATGTCATCTAGGGTGATTCTCTAGATTGCATAAAATTGGTAGGAACTCAATAAGTTTTAGATTAAACTATAAAATGCATTTATTTTAGCCGGACTTTAAAAATATTTTAATCCGGATTTTTTTGCGAAAGCTATTCGGAATTCTTCCGCCGAGAATAGTTAGCTAATAGGTTATGCGCTTTTCCCTTTTTATGACTAAAGCAATTACAAGGAGAGATAGGATCAGAAAACGCGTTGGGAGAGTTTTTTTATCTCTTCCCACACCAATGCCAAATACCTCTAAGAATGTTTACTGGCAAAAGTTATTTAAATTGTTTAGGTAATCAAAAGAGGCATTGTGTGGCGGTGTTGCGATAATTGATGATCACCGGACAAGGGAGTGCGCTGTCTGAGAATAGACTGGTCTTGGGAACAAACTTGACAATGAGAGCCAGAACAGTGGAAGTACAAGAAAATGCTGCCGTCTGGGTTCCTGTGAATGAGTACTCGTGGACAATGAATTCATTTTGGGACTTGGACAATAATTGGCACGTGGTTTAGAAAATAAATTAGGTGAAACAATTGGTGGCATATATAACTGAGAAACTTTGAGTATGCCTGCATCGGTGACGGATTTATAGTCATTAAGTTTGCGTTTTTTGGATTGACATTGAAAATGGATATTATTATACAATGACTTGATGTTTCGGGGGGTAATTGCATAATTTCTCATGGCCGTCAAACCGGAATGAGAAGATCTGCAAATCTGTTGTTGTTTTGCTTTTTTATAGATATAACATTAGGGTGCAATGATCGTGTTTTTGGCCTATAGCAAGTTTGTGTCAAATACAACAGGTTGTAATTTGCATTGTAAATTTTAATTTGTTAACTTTAAAAATTTTAACCCTATGCTATGTTGCCAAGACGCACAAGAGCCCAAAGGGTTAAACGGGGGTGTATAAATAGGAAGTTACTAAAAATGTAAATAGGTAATTATTCGTTATGGGTCTTTATTTCACATCTCCAGGACAAGGTCAGCTTTAACAACTACAAATGTGCACTCACACTATTGTGTGGACGTTAGCAAGTCTTGGTCTATAACTAATAACAGTATAGAGTTATTTAGGCATTAGGTTATTCATCTAGA
>CAJDSM010020122.1:25716-38716 GCA_903981925.1 Ostrea lurida
TATCTGGATGTCTTGGCTCCCAGCCAAATTGAAGTGTCTGGGTATCTGGATGCCCATTATTTGCAGATGGGAAAAATTCGCAAAAATTACTATCGAAAAAAATAAAACAATCCATGTCAGTGTTTAAAGATATGGGTATACTGCAAGTGCAGAAGTTGAAAACGCAGAATATAATACAATGGAAAACATGAACATTGGCATTACTGCAAAGCCAATTGATATGCATATATTATCACGTTTTCCATGGTAGTTAAATAATGTGACCTCGCATATGGCAATTCTGTATACATGTTGTGTTATGCGCTGTGTCTGTACGTATAATTTTGAAATATAAAAGTGACTTGTAGGTAAAATGGGCCGGGTGCAACTGATGTAATTATCATTTATGCTGTATTGTTATGTTCTACATGTATGAAGAAAAGTCATCCTAGGATCAGAAATCAGCACTGTCTATATAAGTCATCCTAGTATCAGACATCAGGCACTGTCTATATTAAAGTCATCCTAGTATCAGACACCAGGCACTGTCTATAATAAGTCACCCTAGTATATGCAGACATCCAGGCACTGTCTATATAAGTCATCCTAGTATCAGACATCAGGCACTGTCTATATTTAAGTCATCCTAGTATCAGACATCAGACACTGTCTATATAAGTCATCCTAGTATCAGACATCAGGCACTGTCTATATAAGTCACCCTAGTATCGGACATCAGGTACTGTCTTATAAAGTCGTTCTAGTATCAGACATCAGGCACTGTCTATATATAAGTCATCCTAGTATCAGACATCAGGCACTGTCTATATATAAGTCCATCCTAGTATCAGACATCAGGCACTGTCTATATAAGTCATCCTAGTATCAGACATCAAGGCACTGTTCTATATAGTCATCCTAGTATCAGACATCAGGCACTGTCTATTATTAAGTCATCCTAGTATCAGACATCAGGCACTGTCTATTATATAAGTCATCCTAGTATCAGACATCAGCAGGCACTGTCTATATAAGTCATCCTAGTATCAGACATCAGGCAACTGTATAAGTCATCCTAGTATCAGACATCAGCACTGTCTATATAAGTCATCCTAGTATCAGACAATCAGGCACTGTCTATATAAGTCATCCTAGTATCAGATAGCAGGCACTGTCTATATTAAGGCATCCTAGTATCAGACATCAGGCACTGTCTATATATTAAGTCATCCTAGTATCAGACACCAAGCACTGTCTATATAAGTCATCCTAGTATCAGACATCAGGCACTGTCTATATAAGTCATTCCTAGTATTCAGACATCAGGCACTGTCTATATAAGGCATCCTAGTATCAGACATCAGGCACTGTCTATATTAAGTCATCCTAGTATCAGACATCAGGCACTGTCTATATAAGTCTCCTAGTATCAGACATCAGGCACTGTATTAAAGTCATCCTAGTATCAGAACATCAGGCACTGTCTATATAAGTCATCCTAGTATCAGACATCAGGCACTGTCTATATAAGTCATCCTAGTATCAGACATCAGGCACTGTCTATATAAGTCATCCTAGTATCAGACATCAGGCACTGTCTATATAAGTCATCCTAGTATCAGACATCAGGCACTGTCTATATATTAAGTCATCCTAGTATCAGACATCAGGCACTGTCTAAGTATCCTAGTATCAGACATCAGCACTGTTATATAAGTCATCTAGTATCAGACATCAGGCACTGTCTATATAAGTCATCCTAGTATCAGACATCAGGCACTGTCTATATAAGTCATCCTAGTATCAGACATCAGGCACTGTCTATATAAGTCATCCTAGTATCAGACATCAGGCACTGTCTATATTAAGTCATCCTAGTATCAGACATCAGCACTGTCTATATAAGTCATCCTAGTATCAGACATCATGGCACTGTCATATAAGTCATCTAGATCAGACATCAGGCACTGTCTATACAAGTCAATCCTAGTATCAGACATCAGGCACTGTCTATATAAGTCATCCTAGTATCAGAACACCAGGCACTGTCTATATATAAGTCATCCAGTATCAGACACCAAAGCACTGTCTATATAAGTCATCCTAGTATCAGACATCAGGCACTGTCTATATAAGTCATCCTAGTATCAGACATCAGGCACTGTCTATATAAGTCATCCTAGTATCAGACATCAGGCACTGTCTATATAAGTCATCCTAGTATCAGACATCAGACCACTGTCTATATTAAGTCATCCTAGTATCAGACACCAAGCACTGTCCTATATAAGTCATCCTAGTATCAGACATCAGGCACTGTCTATATAAGTCATCCTATATCAGACATCAGGCACTGTCTATATAAGTCATCCTAGTATCAAAACATCAGGCACTGTCTATATAAGTCATCCTAGTATCAGACATCAGGCACTGTCTATATAAGTCATCCTAGTATCAGACACCAGGCACTGTCTATATATAAGTCATCCTAGGATCAGACATCAGGCACTGTCTATATAAGTCATCCTAGTATCAGACATCAGGCACTGTCTATATATAAGTCATCCTAGTATCAGACATCAGGCACTGTCTAATATAAGTCATCCTAGTATCAGACATCAGGCACTGTCTATATAAGTCATCTAGTATCAAGACATCAGGCACTGTCTATATAAGTCATCCTAGTATCAGACACCAGGCACTGTCTATAAAGTCATCCTAGTATCAGACATCAGGCACTGTCTATACAAGTCATCCTAGTATCAGAACATCAGGCACTGTCTATACAAGTTCATCCTAGTTATCAGACATCAGGCACTGTCTTATATAAGTCATCCTAGTATCAGACATACATGTCTAGCATTGTTCACATGACTCTATATAAGTCATCCTAGTATCAGACATCAGGCACTGTCTATATAAGTCATCCTAGTATCAGACATCAGGCACTATCTATATAAGTCATCCTAGTATCAACATCAGGCACTGTCTATATAAGTCCTCTTTGTGAAGATCATTTCAAGACAAATTAGTGTAGACAGTCAGACAAGCAAAAGGCCAAATTGGGGGGGGGGGGGGGGGGGGGAATGAGACAACCAATCAGAAATGAGCAACTATTGCTAAATTCTAGTCATATTTTAAAATCTCGTGTGTGCCCCCACCCCCTTCCCTTTATCTCACAGAAACTGTTATACAAGATAGCTATTCTCTCAATATTTATATGTACATCAAATAACATGTACACTGTACACATGTATGTTGATTTGAAATTCTAATAAATTTTTAAGTGCTATTGTCTCCAGTGATGCTCCCAAGTGAGAAATTTATAATGCTCTGTCATTAGATTGATTTCAATGTTGTTTGCAAAGTGCTCCAAGTTTAATTCCTTTGAGATTGTATGATTTTAGTTGGATTTGAATCTAAGATTTGAGTTGTAGATAATTCTGTTTTGAAATAAAGCATGAAAAGAAAGAAAAAAATTATATGAAAAGTGATGGGTAAAGACAAAATGTTATTAGCTTAAAATACATTGAAATAAAACACACTATGTGGGAATAAAGTTGTTATAAGTAGTTTTGGTTTCTCTATTGTTTTATATTACATTGAATGTGAACCACAACTTTCTATTGAAATCAATAATTCATCAACTAATGTTTCTATAGCTGTTATATATAGTTTTGTTTTTTTCAAAGTGCACATTTCCAGAAAAGAATATCAAATCAATAATTCTGAATTAAAAAAATATTGGAACAATAGATATTTATATCTGCTATATGATAATGTGTCAGTTCATTATTATGCACCTTTGCAAGCTATAAATAGCAGATCATGACAATTGAGTCGGTTTCGTCATGTCTTACCTGATAACAGGTGACAAGGAAAGAGATACAGTAGCTCCCGGGGCCTCAAACAAGCCAACATCTTAATGATCAATTAATGAAAAGGGATATAGCAGAAAATCATGAAATTATCAAGGTTTCTTCAGTTAGAAGGTTGGTGTTGGTGTTGGGGCCATTGTTATTTTTTTTTTTTCTCACGTCATTTATTTAATAGTTTACGAAGGTCTTGACATAAAAAAATAAAAATCGTATGTTGATGGTAGAGTGATAAGGTATCGTGTATTGTTTGATACACATATAACAGTGTGATTTTTTTCTATGGTGTGTGTGTTTGTGAACATGAAAGATGTATTCTTTTAAAGTCCTGCTTATGAACAAGGAGAATTTTAACTCTTGAGTTCACTTTTCTGATGGTGGCTCAATCCATTGATGTTCGTAGTCCCACACATGCTTGGATCACTGGAGTGTGACTGTGTGTAGGAGTACAGATATATACACTTCTCCACAAGTCGTGACTGTAGTTCAGACTCTTGGGTGGCAGAAACAAATAAATAAGGTCGCGAGGCAGTTTGTAGAAAACAATGTCATTCGGGGCCATTTTGATAACAGTTTTTACTGAATAATTTTTACTAAGTCAAGCATCAGGAGGCAGCCATCTAATGTTGTGTTATACTGTTTGGTCAAAAGACATAAGATTAATGAAAACATTGACATTTAAAAATCAGCATGAAATTAAACCTTTTCCCATGTAATGATACAGATCAACATAGAATATGTTGATTTTTTTTACCAGAGTGAGAAAAAAAAAAGTTTTTGATGCGGCATTAAATATATAGCATTTTGTGAACACGCTCAGGATGTGCTGAAAATTCATCATTTAAGCTGTGAACCTCATGCAAAACAGTGGATTGAAATTGAAAACCAATAATTGGCCTTTAGACTTTACACCAATAAGTGAAGACTTACCTGTTTCATATGGTGACATATATCTCAGAGGCAGCTGTCTACCAGTGTTTGTAATTGAGTAGTCATCTGCTGCAGCAACAGGTGTGTCGTCTGCTTCAACACCGAAATGTAAAAACTGAAGACTACTTATTGCCAGATTATTTTTTTCTTTCTCACTTTTTTACATTGGAAAATATCTACATCTGTGTGTGGGTTTTTTTGCGCACTGATATTGGTTTTATCAGAAAGTATCAGGAGGGTTTGTCGTCGGAGAAAAATTAATTTTCCTTGGTGCTGGGAATTGGACGTGGAGGATTAACAATGGATTATCCTGATCTGCAATACCCAGGATCTTCTAAGCATTGTTATGACTTCAGTCAGGGACCCAGTCGACATCATACTTTTTCGGGAGTAGCTCCTATTCCTATAGTGTACACAGAAATGGCAATCTATGGTAAGATCACAATTTGAAGGGGATTAGAGACGAGATCCTTGCAAGTTTGTGTTTGTCTTCTTTTTTTTTTTTTTTTAAAACAACCCTTTTTTATGGAGTTTAGAGGATAGAATATCTTGTTTTCATACAATTTTCAGAAATATTTTGGTGAATAAACATTCAAAATTTATACTTCATAAACACAGTTGTTCATACACAATGTTTATGGTATTATTTTCTTAGAATTTTTTATATTACTTGATGTGAGAAGTTCATGTATGATTTCTGAAATTATACTTTGTATGTCTACCTGGGTAGCTCAGTGGTTGGATCACCTAACTATAGTAATACAAGGTTCCGAGTTCAATCTCTGATTGATCCAAAGATTTTGATGCCCCTGCAATCAGAGATTCAGGGGGTACATGTATATAGTTTTTCATCTCTTGTTGGTCTGTCTGTTTGTCTGCAAAATCTTTAACCTTGTCCAAAACTTTAGAATGGATGGTGAAGGACTTTGTGTATTCATTTCCTTGTGACAAGACCTTTCTATTTTTACCTTAACCTTGGTGTTTGAACTTAAACCTTAAAGAGGTTCTAGGGTGAGGTTTGAAGTGATGTCAGTTTTTTGGGAATGTATTTTTGATTTCTACTTTGAAAAGAGAATTGGGAAATTAAAAAGAAAAACTTGGGTTTTCATGCTGTTTTTTGAGCTACAGTGTTTTAAAACATGACCTTTTTGCACTTAAATTTTACTCAAGATTTATTCTTTAAACTCCATTCGTCTGTTGATGTTTCAGAGTTAAAAAATACATTTTAGGAGTGATGTCAATTTCTTAAAATTCACGTAATATTTCAGAGTTTGTCTCAAAATTTAAAATGGAATTTTAAAAAGTAGAGGATTTCGGTCAAATTTTTAAAATATTGGCCAAAGTACTGATTTTTTTGCACAGAATTTCGAGTAAATTTGAATTGGACTTTTTAAAGAATATGTATTCTGTTTGGAAAAATACCTCAACAAAATTAATAACTTACAATATTTGAACTAGTTCCAAGTCTCATCTACTTGTATCATTAATTTGAAAACTGTAATAATACGAATAGGGGTATAGAAATAGAAGGTATATTGGATGAAATAGAAACTGTAAAATCATGCTTTTTGATTAATCAATCCTTCCGCCACAAATATAGTCCCTACCAAACCCTTTCGAAATCTGAATTGACACAAAAATTTCAAACTTGACAGGGTTCAGTTGTAAATGTGTAATATGTTTGCACCGATTGGTCAGTATTGAACCAGTAATACTTAGTGATAGCGTCCTGCGCAGTTTCTCCTACAACATCCTTAAAGCCACAACTTTTTAATCTTTAGCGAAAGGGCTTTCATTTTTCATGTGTGTATACCTTGTGACAAGATACCAAATTTTTTTTACTTTATGACTTTGACCGTGGAGTATAACCTACTTTTGAATGTCTAGTGATAGGCCTTTCATATGCCACATGTATTCTTTATTTATTAATTTTGGTGTCTTGGAGGGATATCATTGCGTTGCAAACGCATCTTGTTCTCCCAGTCTTTGCTACAATAACTTATAAAGACAACCTTCAGTGCATAAGAATTATTAATAATTCTACATTTTTACTTCCCATTACCGACTATCCAAATACGCTTGCATATTAAACAGACTTGCTAAAATAGTCTAATTCTTTTTGTCGAAACTTGAGATAGGATGCATCTGATAGGATGTGTGTGAAATGTCATGATGTTTATGTATTATTGAGAAATATCACAGCTGACCTTTTATATTATTGGTCAGTTTGATATTTCTTACATAAAGCTATATATAATCCTTTAATTATACCCACTAGGGGTGTACTGTTTGGCCGGGGGCATATAGTGTTACCCAGTATTCCATCCTTCCGTCATCATTTGGTTTCCGTTCATTATCTCTGCAACGGTTCAACACATTCAACTCAAATTTTATATATGGATACTTCACAAGAATATGGAGGTCAAGTTCGAAGTTGGTCATGGTCTGATGATTTTTGACAGAATTAGCCCTCTTGAACTTAGAAAAAACCCAGAAATTTTCCGTTTCCATTCATTATCTCTGCAACGGTTGCACACATTCAACTCAAATTTGGTATATGGATACGCCACAGTTCATGCATTTGAAAAACTTTCACCCTTACGAATGTCCTTCATAAGACTTCACTGTAGGCGGTGGCATTCGTGTCGCACCGACACATTTAGTTTTTTTTCTGTCAGTCCGTCCATTGGAAACAAATATTTTTGTCACATTTTCCCCAGCAATTACATATCACAGCTACTTACTATTTGGTATATATAGGATCTCCCATGGATCTACCCAATGGTTTATTGGATTGATTATGATTTACCACGAGTTAGTGTGTTTCTATCCCAATTCACTTCTGGCGAGGAGATTAGAAACTAAACACTACGAGGTTTGATAATCATTCATTATCCAAAACAAAACTCATGGGAGATTACTTATTTTATCACTATATATTCAGCTGAGCCTAATGATATAGGATTATACAAATTCTCTCTTTGTTTACCTGAGGCCGAATTTACCTACGCAACAGTTAACAATACGGCACTAACAAATAGTTCAATTGTGGGAAATTTAGAAAAATAAAGAGTATTGACAGTCTGGGCAAATGTTTAAATATCATAAGAGATTATATCGCTAAATGGAGAAAAATACATTTTAGGCACATATTACATAGAAATTTGTGTAAAAATATTATTTCTATCCAGTGATGAAATAAATATATGACAGCGATGTTTTTTTATGCACCTTGCACTATTAAATGGCCGTGGGCATAATAGTGGTTTACCATTTTTTCTTCTGTTCCGCATTCCGTCATCATTTTGGTATTCTCGTTCTATATCTTCTAGCAATGGTTCAACATCATTTCCAACTTCAATAATTTGGAAATATTGGTATGCCACGGAATATTGAGGTCAAGTTCGAAGTGGATCTATGCGTCCGATGATTTTTGACAGAGTTAGCCCTCTTGAACATATAGACTAAAAATCTGAAATTTTTCAGTTTCCTTCATTATACTCTGTCAACCGGTTGCATCACATTTCATACTTCAAAATTTGGTTATTGATACGTCACAGGAATATGCCAGGGTCAATTCGACATGTTTGAGTCATAGTTTCCGATGATTTATATTGACTAAAGTTTATCCTTCTTACTTAGAAAAAAATCTGAAAATTCGTTCCATTTACATTAATCTCTTGCAAACGAGTTTGCACACATTCCAACTCAAAATTAGTATTAATGATACTCACAGGGGAAATTATTGCAGGTTTAAGGTTCGAAAGTTGGTTCATGTCCGATGATTTATATTACAAGTTGTACTCCTCTTTGAAACTTAGTAAAAAATCGGTAAAATTTTAGTTTCCTGTTCATTATCTTCTTGCCACGGTTGCTACACATTCATCAAATTTGTAGTATTTGGTACGTCCAGGAATATGCAGGTCAAGTTCACGTTGTCAATAGTACACGATGTTTTTGCTAAGAGTTAATCCTCTAAACTTATGAAAAAAAAATCAGTAATTTCTCCAATTTTCCGTTCATTATCTTTGCAACGGTTGCCACACATTCAACTCAAATTTTTGAATAGTATAGGATACGCCAGAAGTTCAATTTTGCAGTATTTGAAAAACTTTCAAGTATTTCAGCCTACGAATATTCCTATTCATATATGACTCACTGTTAGGCAGGGCAATCGATGTCGCACCGACACATCTAAGTTTTCTCTCTTCTCTTCTCATTTCTTGTTCGCGAGTGATGGAAATGTAGTATTCTGTAACAGTCGCCACTGACAGAATTTTTTGTTTCCTGGTCATGGAGGTCGTGGATCATATTATTGGTGATTCAATTTAGGGTTTCTTCTGCATCTAGTATCTCAGTTGAATTGCAATCTTATAATGTCTCAGAGCAGAGATGCTAGATGTGGAGTTTGGTGGTGCATGATGGAGATTGACAGTTATAATCCCAATTTAAATCAAAGGAAATAAAATACGTGGCAACGGATAATTTTGTTTGTGTCGTTAATAGTGGTCTATAGATTTCTCACCGGAGAGAATATGAAATCTATCCACATGAGAGACAGAATGTTCCCCCTACACCCCATATCTCCCCCCCCCCCCCAACCAACACCCCCACCCCCCTATAAAACCGTAATTCCACCCCCACCCCCCCACCCATTACACCACCACCCTAAAAACCCCCCCCCTCACCACACCACCCCCACCCCCCACATATAATTAATATCCGTCCCTACTTTCCTACCCTTACACCTATATCGAAATTTAAGGTCAAACACACTAGACAATAAGTAGCAACAGAGTTTCCGGGTTCTAAAAGCATTATCCTTTCCACAGTAGAATACACCTATATACATGACATATAGACTTACCTTGAACGAAATGTTCTTTAATCAAATCTGGGATTCAAATGGTCAGAGGATTCAAGTGCACTGGACATCAAAAGTAAAACAAATATGGTTTCTGGGCATTCAGCGTTTAAACTTTACACATCGCAGTCATTCAATATCAAACATGTATACAAACTACCCATGGGTCGAAAAGATGATCTCTATATGAAATTGGTCTAAAAGGTCAAGTCACTGAGGCATTAAAGTTTGCAGTATGGTTTTTCTTTTAAAAAATTTGACTGGTTAACACACACCATTTTGTGAGATTGAAATGATAATTGTCTTGTGGTAATTTGGAATTAGGAATTCATGCATAATTTTTGAAAGATGAAACATATGGAACACAGCCTAGTGAAAGACTTTAAAAATTGCAAATATGAACTCCCCGTAGAGGATATAGATACATCAGAAGTGACGTATTAAAGCTGTGGGAACATACATTGTTATAATATCGATTGATTGGGGAATTCTGTCGTCCTAGATTTTCGTCATTGCGCGTTAGGAACACATACCACCGGTCTATGTTGGATATGAAAAAAATATCACACTAGATGATATCAACTGGATAAAGGGGTAAATATGTGATAAATTACTTAATCTAGAGGTCCCATACCATGCTTACCAAATTCAGACCTTTCGATTGTCTTATGTGACATCAAGTTGACCGACTTAGTTAAATTTACATCAGTCAGGGGGTATCCTCAGTGAGAAGTAGCTCACAGATTGAATTAACAGTGTGCTGAGGTGATAATGAATGAGTATGTCGCTGTTCTTTAGAAGTGTTCTACATCAGTGTCATGACCTGGCAGTGACTTCAGACGTGTCTTGAAATGAGTTCTATATTGGAAATTTCCAAAACTTTGTGGAGAATAGCAGTGACATTTTAGAGGGGTATATTTCTGATCATGGAGATTGGAAAACATCCCCTTATAATGAAAGTACTGCAGCATTTTTAATTCCAATACTGATTATTATCTTGGCTCGATACACTTGTATATACATGTATGAATTGAACTTAACTTATTTTCATTTCATTTTATATTTTATTTGATGTGTGTTACAAAAAAGGAGCGAATCTGCAATTGAGTAATTTGGTTCATCTAGGTTTGCATAGGTTTGTTAGATCTGAATCAATATGAATGAAAAAGATCATTATTTTGTTTAATTTGAATTTTGGAAACTTGTGTTGAAAACCATCAGGTGGTCCCCCTGAATTTTGATTTGTGTAGTGAACTGAAGAATGTGTAAGGTATTTTGACCAACATACGCCCCCACCATAAAATGGCCGGGGGCATCGGTGCAATAAGCTGTCTACCCAAGAGGCACCGAGGCTAGTTGCTGATCACTGGTAAGCAATTTCCGTTATAATTGAGTCAAAAATTAATATAGAAAACTCTTTATCTATGGCAAAAAAACATTTTGTGTAAAGTCTACATAAACATAACAAAGTTGCTCAATAGTTTCAACTAAGATCTGTCCAACGCTCAGGACTAAAATCATTTTGTCGCCTGAGGTGCCTCAATGGCTCACTGTAATGAAAGATTCAAGGTCACTATTTTATAAACTTTAAGGAACATAGTTTTACCTGAATATGGATTCTAATTTCGTCTCATATGTTTACAAAATTCTATATATTATAGGTATTAAGGGAATAATAGATTCTGAACAAAGCCAGGTCTTTTATGGGTCTCCTTGTTTGGCATTTGATTGAATTATAATAGTTATTAATTCACATTTACTAAGTCATTGTACATTAAGTGATAATTTTTTAACTATAATTAAATCTTATTACTGTTTTATAAGGCATTAACTTTTGGAACCAAAAGTTGGTTTTACATCTTTTGCAAAAAAAAAACTTTATTGCCATGGTCTCTACTAACAGCAATAAAACAGAATACAAAGGTATAGAATCTTAGCCTGCCAATCTCTCCACACACTCGCACACTCACACCTGGGTCGCTGCTTCGAGAATATAAAGATGCATTGGGAGGTCACTTTTCAAGTTGCTCCATTTAGGTCAAATGGACTTATTTTCTTGATACTGAGGGATTTTCATATTAGAGAATATTTGTAATCTGGAACCGTTGATTTTGAAAAACTTTCAATTTTTATAACTTAAGCTCGGGAATTTCCTTCTTTGGACTTAACTGTAGGTGGGCATCCTTATCACGTCAGTCTATCGGACAGTAATGTCATATGTACAGGTCAAGGGTTACATTTGGACATTAGCAACTGGGATATATTCTGGTATAACATCTTAACACGTAAACATATATCATTCAAAAGGTAACTACCTACTTTGAAACAATTCTAAATTTATTGAAAATGGGTCAGAACATTAAGAGCGTTGTATTGGGCCTGTGAGTTTCGATTTTGGTTGGCTAATATGCAAAGGTAATTGGGATCACCGGCGGTCATAAAAAAGATTAATCATTTAACTGATAATCCACAGCATACTTATCTTCGGAAAAAATTAAATCAATGAGAAGGACAAAATTTATTGTTTTGTGGGTTAGCTGATTAGGGAAATATCGTTGTCCGGTTTTAGCCTTCAACACTGGCCGGAGCTCCCATGGTTTTTATATAATCACAGGCTTACATTGGTGAGAGTACGTAATTTATACCTGTAGCACCAACGAACTTAACCAGCCTCATCATGCTCTCAGTAGAAATACAATATACAAATAGCTTTGATATTTCATTCTAAGGAGGGTCGATCTTGCACTTTCCTACAGTTGGCTTGTGGACATCAAAGTTTTGAGGTTGTGGTTGGATCTCATACCAGGAAAAGATGATAGAGTTGGTTTGATTAGTAAACAAGTTCATTCAAGACTGCATGAGAAATTAAATTAAATTTAGGTAGGGGATAAGTATCTTCTGGGAAATATAAATGAGTCTAGATCCATCTTGCGTAAACGTGATTAGTTGAAGGAGGGTTGTACTATTTAGTTTCCATTTGTCGCTTGTCCCTCTAATGAATAACGGGGGCAGGTAAAAGGGTGCACGTAGTGTAAAAACGTGAAGATGAGCTATTACGCCGGTTTATTTTTATCAAAATCTGTTCTACCTGTAGCTGTATGTCATTGGACAAAATAGACTCTAAGGGGTGCAAGTTGCTTAATTCAAAAGCCATAGTCTTAGAATTGGACACTTTAACACGCTTACCAGATGTATTCGCTTCAGCATTAACTATAAGAAGAATGAAGTAATTTGGCAACACTAGACGTTACAGAGAAAGATCTATATCTGTAGAGAAGGAGTTCAGGTGACATGTTTTTTTAAAGAAAGAAAACCCCCATTTAAACAAAAGACGCACAGTACAATCTACACT
>CAJDSM010020125.1:6863-22174 GCA_903981925.1 Ostrea lurida
CTGTTGAATGGCGTACGGAGTCTAATTGTGGACCTTGATCGGAACCTTGACTAACCATGCTAATGTTTCATCGTATCTAACTAATGTGCGCAATATTAGATAAGTTGAATGGTTATATCCCCACTTTCCCGGGCCAATATGGCATCAAACTTAAATCTCGTGAAATTTCAAATTATAATCGAGACACATTTTATTTTCCTATTTTTCTAAGACATATACATAAAGTTTCTGTGATATAATCTCATATGATATAAAATCAGGACCTAATTTTATTATATCTTCTTAATAGCTGTGAAATCATTCTGTAGTAATCCACAACCAATTTGCTAATTGCTTGTTTTTTTATTGGGAGGATTACTAACGCGATGAGGGACGATTCATCAGTTATGTAATTTTGTAGATGGTATGCGATGGGGAAGTGCAGAGTTGGAAGGATCGGAGTGTTGTCAGAGTGACAAAGCTTTACTAATGACGGCTGGAGGTACAGGGGAGGGACTGGTACTGGGGGTCTACTTTTGACACACCAAATCCCGGCGTGGGGTGTGCCCTCATTCACTTATTTACCGGTTGCGTTATAGAAAATTAGGGGTAGAGCTCATTCGCCTCCAATCGGGGGGTTCGTGGGGTTCGAATCCCCGTGCACGGCGCCCAATCCAAAGCTTAATGAATCGGTAATGGGGTGGGAGAAAGAGGAGGTGTTAGTGATATGCTCCATTGCCAAGAGCTCGCATTTGAAGTGAGAAATCACGGGGGTCTTTCGCACTCCTGATCCTTAAATAACTGGAAGGTCTGTGTCGCAGCGGCTGTTGGACACTTAAAGAACCCCCTCACTTAGCTAAGAAGAGCATACCAATGTAACTAGATGCAGAACATACATGGAGTAGGTCTAAATCTGCGGCCTTCTCCGGTACATGGCGACCTTCTCAATAATGAAGTGAATATTCGAAAGGGACAAATAAATATTCAAACGCCCCCCCACCCTATTTTGGATGTGAAGTGGGGAGGGATTGGCGTGGCAAGGGATACAGTGGGCACTCGGCACTTTGACCACAATTTCCCCATATTAGAGCACCAGATACTAACGCGGGAACAGATTGAAACAGAACCAATCATCACGTCTACCACCGCCTTGAAGGGGCGCGTTTATCGCTAGTTACTGAAGATTGTGGCATGATCATACTGAAAGACAAGCTAGAGAAGCTTAAATTCAAAACATAGATATGTGATATTGGAAATGCTAGAAAGAATGGAAACCAAATGATTAGCCCGTGGGAGACCCGATTAGGATATCTTCCTCATACCCATATGGTTGTCGCAAGAGGCTACTAATGAGCGGTCCTTCCGGATGACAACCGCAAAACGAGCCCCGTGTACAGATAGGCTATTCACCGACAAAGATCTAACACTGCTCAATTATTGGCATAGCCCTTAACCGGCAATGAAACCTCTGTCAAAATAGTCTCGACGAGGTAACAAACAGTTTATAAATATAAGTTCGTAAAACCAAATTGTTTAACAATTAAAAATTGATTTAATTTCTTCATCTATTATCTCTTTTTTTGATATTTTATTACAAAGTACTGAAGAACACTCACAATTACATTGGTATGTTATTTGTTTTTTCTATTAATTTTTTTGATATTGTTTACTGATTAGTAATTTTGTTTAATAATACTGACAGTTTGACTGAATTGTTCAAGGAGAGTTAATTTGCCGAATTTAACTTTTTGCACGATGATTGTCACTCTGTCTATCCAATTGAACAATAATCCATGGTTTACCTGGCTCCCCCGGGGCCCCACCGTATTGAAATTGAATTCTTTCTTTAATTACTGTAAAACTTTAGTATGAAAAGGCAAGTAATAACTGATACAGTGACTTCGAATCTCGTAAAGAGGTTGTAAGTTCTTCAACGGCTTGTCCTTTTTCATAAGCGCACCCACTGGGACCAAACTTTTTTCGCCAACTATAGAGCGACGGCCCGAAAACCACACCCTTTTTTTTCAGTGTATATCTTGAAAATGCCTAGTTGTGAAGAATAAAAAGTTCGAAAGTTTTGTAAGTATTGATAAATACAAAGTAAATTATGTTTCTTGCTAAAATTCTGTATCTTCCTACAAGAAAGGTCTTGTAACAAACTGTCTGAGGATTAAAACCTACTTAACTGACTGACAAATTTGTGAAGCATTCCCCCTATCAGGTAAAACGAAGACTATAACTATAGCTTCTTTAAACGTGTTTCAAAATGAGCTACATGCCTTAACTGCCTCTTAACTTATAACTGTTCCCTCACATACCTCAAATGTTGTACGGCTAAAAGTGGCTCTCTGAAGGAACAGCTAGCACAAGGCAGA
Source organism: Ostrea lurida (assembly GCA_903981925.1). Taxonomy (NCBI): domain Eukaryota; kingdom Metazoa; phylum Mollusca; class Bivalvia; order Ostreida; family Ostreidae; genus Ostrea; species Ostrea lurida. Next base: position 9,218 of record CAJDSM010020125.1, read on the forward strand.
CAAATTAAACCAGGTTGCAGTTAAACTTGTCTAAGACCTTGACTGTTGAATGCCATAAGGCTCATGTTCTCTAACTATCTTTTCATTGTGATAGTTTACTTCAGGCATATTAAGTTCTCTCATGGTAAAGTGATTTGAATATTTTAATGTTTTTTTGGTCACAATTTCGTTGCCTGTCAAGTTTTGACACAGACTAGTTGCATAATTTGTTAATATCGCTAACATAGTTTGTCCTATTTGGCCTCTAATAGAATGGATATTGATCTTAAATGAAATGGATTCATTTGACTCGAGTTCTAGTCTGAAATAAGCAAATTTGATTTATCGTCAAATAAGTTGCGTCAACAGGTGGACAGGGGCGATTGGGAACTGCGTTCCCGATACTGTTGTCACATGCTGATTCAATGTGCGTATCAAGGTTCTGGCTGGTGTGTTCTTGGTAAACATGTGACAAGTTGTCGTTTGGTTAATATCGAGAGGTTTGCCGTCAAAAGGTAGCAGCTGATTGGAAACAATAGGGGAAGCAATAGTGTAGGTCTGCCAAGTATTCCATAGGATTACAGTTGATCAGTTATTGGAACTTTATAAAAGCATCCCCAGGAATGGGCTTGTGGGAGAATGGATTTTGCAGAATTCTTACCATAGTCGAGTCATTTGCAGGGTACGTTATTGCCCATTTTGAAATCAAATAACCAAAAGCAAAATGGTGTACAATTCCTAGAACTATAAAATAATTATATTTTGACGCAAACTGAGCTTCAAAGAAATTTGCTAACTGCTATTGCGATGGACCACATCAATAGCGGTCTGTACTTCATTGTCTTAAGAAGATTGTTTCTTTTAAAATGATTAGCAGTGTCAGCCTAGCAGGGAGGAGCGGTACACTTAACTGCCCTAGGAAGGGTTCAGTTGAGACGTCTGGTATAATAATCGCTGTCTCAGGAAGACAAGAAAATTTAGAGCCAGTGGATCACATCTTGCGGCGACGAGCGATCCGCCCAGCGTAAACGTGTAACGCCAGACGACCGTAAAGTTACGTATCACTCCTTAGTACTAGTGCATCTTCCTGCTGTACACCAACGCAGGACATAGAACTGAGATACGGTCTAGAACTTTTATACCATTATCCATGACTGATTATAAATTTACCATAAATACCAGTCTACCCTGTAAGACGGCGATCTGTGAGCGAGAGCCGGGCGAATGAAAGACGATTCAGATACAAACACATCCTAGTTGCACTCACAGAGTACTGTCACATTTTTCGTAATGGTTTAAACATAGATACAAAGGAGTTTGGAAAATTAGACGACACAGTGCACAGGTGATATATTTCTAAGATATGTCAACTGTTTTATTACCGGAGTCTTTTATTTTTGCCCATCCTTTTGATTTTTTTCGCCATTGGCGCAAAATGCCGGAGAGACTGGCACCAGACAGAAGAAGCTCTTGAAGTTCATGATTATTGTGTTAGCATTTGCGTGTTTAGTTGGATAAAAAAAATAATCAAACACTATTCATGCCAAATTAATTTAGAGAAAGAGTGCTCTGCTCAATTTCTACTTAGTTACTATCGAAATTCCACATTTTAATATCAACACCATGTTCGCATTAATTCCTGAGATTCATAGATTTTTGGTTTAACAATTTTGAATTTGTAAAAGACAATACGATAATATAAAGAATACGACTATTAATAACAAATCTGCACCAATCCAGCGACGATTTTCTTACTATTCTCATACACTTTCATCAGCACATTATATGGTACGGCGGGGATCGGTGAAACCGTCAACAAGGCGGGATGACTTACTATCGTCCAAAGACCTGAAGAAGTCAGCTCACCTCGTTGCTGTTTGTGCGTCGCCGGAGGTCTAATACCCCGCGATATGGACCCATCTTGTAGTTTAGTGGTATTATATTACTCCATTCAGTTCTAGGAGTTATTCTCTGGATTGGATCACTTTTCAGTTATCTTTGCTTGGTATTTTTTACTAGGGAGACATATAGATAACGGATATGAAATCGTAAGTCTTCTACAGTTATTATACTTATTAATATTCTTCATAATTTTATTAGTTCATCTCAATTACTTAATATTATCCTATCTCCATGTAATACACAAGCTGAATTAGACTATGATGGACGCAACCACACACATGCTTAATAACTCAGGCAGGCGCTCCTCTAATATAAATCGTTCGTTATACTTAAGGAGAAATACCTAAGAAGTACGTTCTTTAACATAGGGCCATCTCCTTGTCGCAAACGCATTATTTACGCCCACATGATAGGCCACGAGATTATTAACGCAAATTCTGCTAACGCGAACTATCAGCTCTAGGCGAGAAAGTCTCGCCCCCTATGCATGGTCAGACGACGTCACGCCTCGTAAGACCCAATTACAGCTGACAGTGAATCCATCTTAACAGAGGCCAGCAGGCGATTTTTAGGAAGCAGATCAACGCTTAAATTCCACACGGTAATCAAAGGATCTAGTGGAGATGGAGTACAAGTGCGATATCCACCTGTCATCGTACCAAGGTACGCCACACTTGTATCATAGCAATTACCAGAGCAAAGTCCCTTGGAATGGCAAGGGTTAGGAGAAAGTACAAGACAATCCCGGAAAATCAAGCGTCTAGGAGATAAGCATCCCTGGCGACCAGTCACGCCACTGTCAGCGCGCCATTTGTCTTGATGAAGTAATACTCTCGGTCAAACATTAATCAAGTGTAATGAAAACGGCTTACAAGTGTTCATGATAAAGCATAAATCAACAACCACAGAGACCTACTTCGTCTTATTGAAATGTCGTTGTCCGTATAAAAAAAAAAACGAAACCAAAATAAAGTGACTTTTTCCTCGATTCAATTTTTTAAATGCCTGGATTACGCTTAAAGAATGAGCAGAATCACCAATGACGAACTGACTTTATCGTTCAGGTTAGACAAAATTGCACAGCCATTCCGTATGAGGAAGAGAGCCGAATTGACGTAAGAGAGCCGGACCTTCTACTCGGACGCCTACCCGAGTCATCGACATGATTAGGATCAAAGAGCAGACACGAATTTCAATTACATGTCGCCAGTACACCCATGCAGTCTCTTTTGTCTAACACGCGCCACGCTGTACTCAGAATCGGTGAGGGTGATAGCTCGGGCTGCGATAATTTAGCCACACACCCACCAACAATCACAGCTCATCTTTACAGCTGTCAACGCCACCGCAGACGGGTCAACTCAATTCAACGCTGGATGTCTAGTACATTATCCACTCCTAGTTACATCTTCTCCGGTGAAATCTATCAATCAACCTAAGTGAACTTTCAACGCGTTATTTAGGTTTTTGTTCCAGACGTTATAAATAGCATATACTTGATGGTTAGAACCACCAGTTCAACAAATCTTAAATCTAAACTCTACCTTGAAGTGCTGCAATGATACATCTTGTCATAATATGATCACGTACCCACAGATGTTGAGTTATAGTATTGATCTAGTTTACGCCGTCTCCTGTCTTAAATCTACAACAGTTGATATAAACAACAAAATTCGGAATCGCCAGTGTAGAGACTACTTAATAACGTACATTACTATCTGACGCGAGAGCAACACTACAAAACGGCCACCTGGCATTTGATATCTGATTAATCGAAAAGGTCAGGAATTACCTATTTTTCTCGAACGAGTAAAAAATCAAACTCATGACACGACATCTTCAGCATACAGGGTTATTATTGCTCCTGGTCACACCCGAAAGATCGAATTCGTGGGACTCTAGCGTAACTTTAGTTACGTAGCGCTAAAGAATTGATGTAACGATCCGAACGTAGTCAGATCTCATAAACACATATGAAGGTACCTTTGACCATCGTTCTTGTCTTTGCATATAAAGGCTCGGACCCGAAATATTAAATTGTTGAAAAATGTTGTGCTACCCACAAACTAACCTTTCTCTATATTCAGGAATTGACGCATAATATTTTTTGGTCTTGAGATGCTAGTTCCATACAAATGATACATTCATATCGGAGCATTTAGATAGCCCCCTAGAACCTTTGCAGAATTTTTGCAGGAAAACAGTTTCGTTTCGCCGGACGACACCGAAGATCATGTGTTCCTACCAGTCACTATAGTGAAATGACATTGATTGGGTCGATTCACAAGGGGCCGCGTGGGTACGGTATTGCCCCTGAATGTAGACTCCGTCATACTGGGCGAGCTCACTGATCAGACGTATTAGTTGTGAATTCTCTTCCTTACGAACTGATAAGGAGCACTTCTCGAGACTGTTGAATTACTCTCCCCACTTTTGTATGTTTGGTTTAAAGCAGGAAAACACATTCAAAAGACAGCTTCGTCCGTGTTCGTTGTAATCACATAGCAATCTATGGGGAAAAAAGCCATTTAGACTGGCTGTCCGGACCATGGAAACGGGCTAGTGCGCGACTGCGACTTTAAGAGTTACGGGGAAAACTCTGAAAGTGGTAAAACAACACTTTCGGTCACCAAAACCGGAAGAAGCAGTAACTCATGGAAAACAAAACCGAAAAACACAGCACATAAAACAGCGCATTCAACGAAAATGCTACAGATGTGGGAGAAATTACCACAGACGAGCACCAGTACATGAGTAATGACTTCAACTCCTATCCTATTTTTTTGTAGTTGACTATCTATGATTGGACGGTGATTTAAGATACTGTAGAAGCAAAATGGAGTTGCCATTAGATCACGTGAGCATGTTGATAGATAGCAATACGTTACTCGTTAGATTAGCACACCTAGTTAACAGTCGACGGTACGTCAAAGATACTTCATTATACTTTGTGATGTCCGTGATAGATATAACGTAGCAAAGTAGACAGAGTGGGATGCATGACGTAAACTAATGGGCCTATCTATTGTCACATATTTCTTCAACCGTAAAATGAAAAGACGACCAGATCAACAGAGGGTAACGGTGTAAACGATAACATCGTGCAAACCTTGAAAGATACACCCAAACTCATTTCGTTTGAACTAATGACGAAACCAAGAATTTCTGGAGATCGAAATGCCTAGTGGTGAAGCGTTGAGACAATCAGCGGTCAGGAATGCCGATCGACTTAATCTCAAGTCCAGCACTTACAATAGCTCATAGTGACCATACTTTTTTTCTAATATGCAGATACAACCACTGGGGCCGAGGCAGCACAAAATACCATTCGGGCTAAAAGAACTTTTACTAGTAACAGTGAGGGAATGAACAGATCCGTCCAGCTTGGCAGTGAGTGAGCCTGGTACAATGGTCGATCGAATGGACAGAGCGAACTTGGACTTGATCGTAGGTGAAGCGAGATTAGAGCAAATTCAGTGCAAGATTAACGACCGTTTTAGACATGTGCGACTAGATCGCCATGAAGATTTGAAACATTCTCCTACGAATTACTCAGATGGAAAGTTACGCATACATAATCGCACTCAGACACTAATGCGGGACATGATAACAAAAAGAAAGCCAGATGATCTCAGTGATAAACAGCGCACTGTTCTGGACTAATTTAACTCTGGGAATATAACCATAAGCCGAGTGTCTTAACCAAGGGAACATTTCTGGTCGAGAGAAACTTTAGCTAACATCGACATTACAAATAGTGGAATAATCAATCATTACACTATGCTCAGTGTTAATGTTGATACACACAAACCTACAAAAGTATCTACAAACAAGCTAGAGTGAGATTAGTGTCTACGCGCATCACATCGTCCACGAATCGCGATGACCGCAGGAAAAGAACGTGAAAATCTCTATCCCCTTGTGGATCGTATATACTCAGGCAGGAATAATGCTGAGTGATTTTTATATACTGCACCTTCTCAGGTTCATAAGAACAGGATTCAGTAGACCTATCTGGGCTAGTCTCCGACTTCTTAAAATAGTGCATTACCTACGAAATTGATAGATATCATAATGTCAGAAGTTTATGTCGAATGTGCGAATGATTACACATACGCAATTGGATTAGTAAGCAATGAAAAATGATCAATAAAAAAACCTGATCCACTTAAGTTTAGCGTAGATACGCTATGAACAATAAGCTCCTAGTACTAGACACTGATAAGATTAATACTCACTGCTAATATAATTAATTCGCGATCCCTGCGTGGAGCGGGTCCAGAAAGTCAGCAAATCGTATTGACTTTGACTACAGGCGTATATGTTTGCATGAGTGTGAAGCTGACTGAAGAATCCTTCAAGCAAACTATGCTTACCGTTAAACACAACAAGGGACTTTTCTCCGCTTTAATCAGAAATTACCCCCATTTTGCGAATAGTCGCTTCTTGCAGCCAGCCATCTGGCAAACAGCAGCATACCGGACCACCAGTTCTTTGCAAATCTTTCAAAAAACCAATTGCACTAATTGGTAACATGACTTACTAACAGGCTCTGAAAGAATGAGAAACACCGTTACCGGAAGCTTCAGTCTCGTGCTCGAGAGACTTGAACAACATGGCTAAGAGCAAATCTGGAAACGTGTGAATTCTTTCAGGACAGAATTATATAGTTATTTTATGTCATAGACAAAGATGGTTTACATAAATACAGTGAGAAAACAAACGCTGTCAAGAATGCACCAAAACCGGAAAATGTGTCACAACTACGCTCATTCTTAGGCTTGGTGAATTATTACCATAGGTTTCCGCCAAACCTTGCTACAGTTGTTGGACCACCAAATGAGTTGTTACAGAACAATAGGAAGTGGATTTGCACATCAAAATGTGAAGAATCATTTGTGAAAGTGAAAGAACTGATCACATCGGAACAAGTTTTGTGCCACTACAATCCTACTTTACCTGTACGTTTAGCTACGGATGCATCACCATACGGAATTGGCGCCGTGCTGTCACACGTCTTTGAGGATGGAGCTGAACGTCCCGTCGCATTTGCTTCTCGTTCTTTGACAAGGCAGAGAAGGGATACAGTCCCTGAAACGTTCTACTTACCACACGCACGGTGACCGCACGCAGAAGCACGGTGACCGTACGTGACCGCAATTTGGTGACCGCACGCTAACCGCGACCGGACCGCAATGTGAACGGTGACCGACCGCTGACCGCACGGTGACCGACCGCTGAACGCAATATGAATTAATCATTCGGAAGTTTTCGGAATTTTTTCCACTTGGGTTAGATATATTCTATCATTAGCTAAAAAAATAAATTAAATAAATATTGTATCCAATGCATAATAATATATAGGTAAGAAAAAACATATACATTCAATCAATGGATATAAATGATAAAACAAACCACATGATACTATATGTTGTATGAAATATGCAGTCTATAAGCATACTGTACATGTATTTCTGTAAAGTATGCTAAATGTATATACAACCGTACAAGTATTTCTCATGGAGATTATTTTTTTTCTAAATGCACAGTATAGTGCAAAAAAAAAAAAAAAGCTATATTTTTTTTAATTAGCACTGGTAACGACATCCAGGATTACGGGCGTCATGCATGGCTTCAAAATTTTAGGGCACGAGAATACATATACCTGCAAATTACAAACACCCCTAAATCTATGCATTAAACAAACACGGACGGTGTACCCTTGTCAACACAGTATTTTTTTATTAGCAATTGTAACGACATCCAGATTACGAGTGTACATGTATGGCTTTAGGATTTACGAGCACAAGGAATACATTATATACCTGCAATTACAAACACCCCTAAAAGATGCATTAAACAAACACGAGGCAGCATCAGTAAAATTAATGTAGATGTACGCTACGCTTTCTCTTTGGAGTTCCGAATGTCAATGCAAAGAAAAAAAAGCTGAATGCTGACCGCACGGTAACCGCTGACCGCGAACGGTGACCGGCACGCTGACCGCAAAACTGTGAATGGTGACCGCAACGAAAAAATGGATAAGTAGAACGTTCAGGGACCTTATTCCCAGATAGACAAGGAGGCATTAGGTATATACTGGGGAGTACAGAAATTCACACCTACCTCTATGGACGAGGTTTACACTGATCACGGACCACAAACGCTCATAAGTATTTTTCACCAGAAAAATCACTACACAATGACTACGGCTAGACTACAGCGGTATGCTATTTTCCTTTCTAGTCATAATTACTGCATGAGTACCGGAAGACTTCTAACCACGGAAATGCTGACGGACTTTCAGAGCATACCTTTGACTTCATCGACTACAGAGGCCAAGAATGAAGATATTGACACAATTACTATCTTTCACAGTTTGAAAGCTTGCGTATCATGTGACCGTGTGAGAAAGGAGATCAACGTGATCCTATTCTATCTCAAGTGTTCGATCTTGTGGTACAAGGCACATGGAATTTCCCATCAGGGAATGAATTTAAACCGTACAAAAATAGACATACTGAACTCTCTGTACATCAAAAATGTCTACAATGGGGAAACAGAGTCATTATTACTACGGCATTACGAAGAGAAGTTTTGTCTGAACTTCATAGAAGTCACACTGGAATCGTAAGGACAAAGAGTCTTGCACGATCTCATGTTTGGTGGCCAAACATTGACGCAGATATTGAGGATATGTGTCAAAGCTGTTCCGATTGTCAACATTACTTACCGAAACCAGAGTCTGCGCCTGTACATCCTTGGGAATTGACCAATTCTCCATGGAAGAGGATTCATGTCGACTTTGCGGGACCGTTTAAAGGACATGTGTACTTTATTGCTGTAGACTCTCATTCAAAATGGCCGGATGTTGTACCGATGACCTCGACAACATTTACAGCAACAGTCAATGTATTACGAGATATCTTTTCACATCTTGGACTACCTAAGACATTGGTTTCCGACAACGGACCACAATTCGTTGCAGACGAATTCAAAGCTTTTCTACGACAGAACGGAGTGAAACACGTGACATCATCACCCTACCACCCTCGTACAAATGGACTCGCTGAACGTTTTGTTAGGAGTTTCAAAACTGCCATGAAGAAGCATAACAAGGTAACTGACAAAGAGATCAACTCTTTCCTCATGACTTATCGTATTTCTCCACATGCTACAACAGGGGAGACACCTACAAAACTACTTCTTGGACGTAACCTGAGAACACGTCTGAACCTATTAAAACAGGACACCCGTGACAAAGTTCATCAGAAACAGGACAACATGAAACTATCAAAACATACAGGATCCAAGGTACGCAATTTTACCAATGGACAATTCGTCATGGTCAGAGATTACAGGGGGAAAACACCGTGGATTTGTGCTACGGTTATCTCCAGTCTAGGACCATTGACTTATCAGGTCAAAACAGATGAAGGAGGAGTGTGGCGTCGTCATGTGGATCAAATGAGGTAAACTTCAGAAAAAATGACAGAGAGTACGGTTACAGACACCTTTCGACAAACATATTGATTCAAATGGAATGTACTCCGCCACGTCAACAACACCATTTCGCCTGGAACACCAGCAATCTCAAGTTGCGAAAAAAGTGCATATCGTGACATACCTAGTACCGACCGTTCCACACAAGGAAAACCTCCGATCGTACCAAAACAAACTGTTGTACAGACACCGTCATGTTGTGAACGACGTTATCCTGTGCGCGATCGAAAACCAACGAAGCGATTAATTACGAGTGATCCATATTCGCAGTTGTGTGAATTGTTTTGAGGCATAATAATCCTCACCATGTGAATAATTGTAATTACACAAACTTCTGTAATTCTTGCATCTAAGTAAATTGTATGTTTGGTTGTTAATTGATTTTAATTTTCATTTGCTAAATGATTAGGACATTTGCAGAAATGATGGACAGTGACATTTAGGGGGAGGATATGTTATATCTTTATCCGGAATTATACTAACTTACGCATTGGTTTTTGTACTACATATTGTGTGACCTAATTACCTTGCGCAATGATTAATAAAGAGTTCTGAAAGTTAGCCATCTTGTGTCCTACACTTGTGTCCCTACATAACACATGTTACTGTTATGTTTTTATGCTATATAAATACACGTCCTATTGGAATAATTTGTGTACGTTAAATGGTACTTTCCGTTTCAAGACGACCAAGATTTGCAAGGTCATCTTCAAGATTATCCTCTGATCACTGGAACATTGATCTACGATATGTTTTTGTTTTACTATATCTCGATGGATATCTAGCTCACTTTTCTTTCTCTCCAATTCAGCCTTTCGAATTGATTCATCTGCTTTAAGACGAAATGTTTTTTTCTTAATTCCGCTTCCTATCTCATGACTTCTAACACTTCCGCTCTTGTCTTTTTCTCTTTTATGTATCAGTTCTTGATATTTCAGATGCTGTCTCTAAAAGTTCCAATTTCACAGCGTTAATATTTTCCAAAGCCTTGTCGACTACTGACTTTCCTTTCTCGAAGTCCTTTGTACAACGCTTACTTTTCTGCTTTAGCTCGTTCACGCCTTGAATGTATTTGAAGAAATTCAAGATACTGCTTCACACTGACTTGAATTTCTGTAAATGATTTCTCTATATCACATTCTAGTTTCTGATATTCTTCAATGCTTCTCTCGCTACTTTTCATACGAAGAATACACGTTTCCACATTTTTCCAGGTTTCAAATATAGATTTCTTATATGTGGAGTACTCATCCTCAAATGCAAAGATTTCCTTTTTGCTGTGACGAACTTCACGCTTAGTGTTCATAGTGTTCTCAGTATTTGTAGGCTTGCCCTGAGAATCATCGTCAGTCTGCGGTGTGGATTGTCCGCCAGAAGCCATGGTTCCGTGCTGCCATAATTCTTTTTAAAATTCTGTTTGAAAAACAGCTACCATAACTAATCCCAATACACATTTCAAAATTCATTTATTCCGCTGAGCATGCATGGGTGGGTTTTCGTGTGAACTTGTTGATGAAACAAGCATAAATGATACATAAACATATGACATTAAACATTAAGCTGAAGATGCTTACTCCTCCATGGAACCTGATCATAACATAGAAATAAATATACAAGACATGAAAAAAATACTGAAAAATATGCACCCGGTTCAAAAACACTTAAGTTCATAGGAATTATCGTGAAAGCCTAAATTTTAATAAATAAATTCAGATAGAGAAAAGTAACTTAACGAGTTCTGCACCAAGTAGATGAGCAAATAAATAATTAAATAAGTTATACAAACAAAGAATCTGCCATACATGGATAGCACGAGAAAATATGGCGACCTACAACACTGTACAACCTAGTCTCTGTGCATAAAATACCGCTTCAAACATAATACAATAATTTATACTCATTACAGTTTGAGGGGACAGGGATGGAACGAAAAATCTACAGGGGCTGTAGACCTGTGAAGCATGCGGCGGATCGCCGTGCTGTTAACGACTGTCACTGTCAGAGTGAAATTAAAGAGTTCCGCAACAAGACAGATAACTCTAACTAAATACACATTATAATAGCATGGGCAAAGAGAGATAACTCTTGTCCATCACACATGACATGCATCATCCCAATATAAATGAATATTATTTACAAATGTGTTTTAGAGATTTGAAATATATTATAATTTATAAACAGCAAGTGACGCCAGAATAACTGCTGCTGGCACTGTATCATGTGGAACAAAATATTGATTAATTACTACAACATTGGCAGAATTCAATATATTTATAGTTATAACACAAGACAGTTACTTTATGATAGTTGTTATACAGACAATTCTGTCATAATAAAACTGGATAATATTAAACTTGATACCTGAAATTGTAGCCGTTTTGAAAAGTGGGTTGGCGTTTTCCCTGTAGGGGAGGATAGGTCCCTGACCCTTTTCTTCCTGGGTTTGACTGGGCTGATATAAAGAGAGGGATACCTTTCCATCTACAAAATTTGTACACCAACTATAGACAAATACTAAGAATTTCCCCATTAAAATACACGTGTACTGTTACTCAAAACGCAACAGCTGTGTAGAAAATGATCTTTGAACGGCGAAAATAAAATAAAAGTTTATATTTACAAGTGACCTAGCTGTAAATTGTTTATTCCCGATAGGAAGCACCTCTCTTCAATTGATTTAGCGAAAAATTATAGTTAAGACACTCTTGTTAGTGTCCGAAATTAATCATTTCTTTACGGAGCTCAAAATATCTCGCGCTTAGGTACTTTACCGCTTCGTTCAATGTTTATCGCTTAGAAAACATTTTCCTGTGTAAATAATCTATATTTCTATGAATATTATTACACCTATAACAAATATGAATGTATAAATACCTCTGTCAATACCCAATACCCATAGAAAAACTGTGAAAATATTTATAGTCTTCGAATATGGCGCACCACGCCTTCCATGGAGGCCGCCATATTGTTTACATTTAGCCGTTACATGACCCTGAAGTGTAGCAAAGGATCATGGGACAAGACTACATTTCATCACAAAATTGATGCTGAGGACCTATTCTAACCCGGATCCCCAGGGGTGTGATGAAATGTAAATTTTATACAATTTTGTTATGAAATATACGAAAATATATGAATGGGTATGGATTTCAAACTATAGATTATATTTAATGGGGTGTTTTGGAGATCTAAGCCGTACCCCAAAATATAGGTTGAGACCCCCTCCCCTGGCTTCAATGTTGATCACATTATTGGACACTCAGCAGCGGGTGAATTTCCTAGTATCCTATCTTTGAGTATTATAATGTCACAGGTACACCGGTGTACATGTACATGGAGTAAATCTGGGTGCTACTTACTTTATATTGTACAACTGTTTTACTGACATAACTCGTCTTCACAAGATTTGAACAACGCATTATAGTCTAGAAAAGCTTTGAGTTCAAACTAACAAATTTTGTACTAAATATAATCATCGTTAATCATATTTTTTCTGATCGATACACATTAATTTATTGCATAATTGTAGGATTCTTTGGAGTTGAGAGAAAACTTAAGGAATGGAACGGTGAC
>CAJDSM010020128.1:0-15610 GCA_903981925.1 Ostrea lurida
CGGTATACTTGTTTACAAACACGCAACCGTACTGTCATTACGTCACGAGCTGAATTTTTGGTAATAATTATCTAGTACGTACATGTACATGTAATTTTACAAGTAATTTTTCAAAATACTCAAACTAATAAGGTGGATAATTGCAAAAACATAAGGATTCATTTCGAAGCCAATTTTGTATCTCATATATTCTTGACAGGGCATATGGCCTCATATTTCCGGCTTGTCGTCCAATCAAATGTCTTCATTTTTCTCTGCAGTAGTACATTACTTTCATGTAGGGGTCCCATACCGCGATTACAGGATTAAGACTTTCGCTTGTCAACTTCCTGTTAACTGACAATAATAGTTTTAGTCTTAATGTGACATAGATATTTTTGTTGCACTTTCCTCTGGAACTATACATATCACAGCCACTAAAATATTTGGTATATCACTTCATCTAGGGGTCCAACACTGCGCTTACCGAATTCAGACCTTTCGCATGCCAAATTTCTGTTAACCAATTTGGTCATATTTCAGTCTTTATGTGATAGAAATTTTTTCGTCGCACTTTTCTCTGCAATTGCATATCAAAGCCACTTAATATCAACCCTACCAAAGGATGAATCATTCTCTAGACAGCAACTTCATTTACCGTAGAGCGGGGCACATATATCCTCAGTGAACAGTATCTCACACAATTCTTGGCAGAAATATTCGATCGCGAAGTACTTACTATAATATTCAAGAATCAATGAAAAAATTTGATCTGGACCAATATTATAAATTGGCAAAATAAACAATGTGTTAAACGTAATCATCGTCCCAAAAATCATATATATAAAATCGAGTATAGGGCAACACATACCTCTGACTAAAGCAAAGGCAGGATCAGGTGTCATGGGGGAGTAAGCATCCTCTGCTGACCGTGACGTGAAACGACTCTGAGGCCTCTGAACACTCCAGTATTTTAATTTTATACAGATAGTAGAAGGAATACTATGGGCAAATGCGTCATATAACTTTTATCTAAAACCATTTATAATGTAGAAGTTGAAACACCCTTTGACATTACAATGCATGCATCTAAAAGTTTCAATTAATATAATGTTATTTACTAGATATGTCCTCGTCAACCCTACATTGATGTATTTATGTGCAATACTATAATTCTAAGTCCATCAAATTTGATCGGTGTTTTTTAAAGTTAGTTACAATATACATTTTCATTAATTGCACACAGAACCAGGTCCACCAACAGGTGTGACGTGCCCTGCAGAAATAAAAGACAAATCACTGGAGATTTCCTGGACAGCTACAGCTACTCCTAATGGCCGGATAATGAAATACATCATCACTGTGAGTGGCGCAGTCAGCAAGACAGTTGACACACAAAGCAATGTGAATACATATTATGATGTCACAGGACTTTTAGAAGGTAAACACATTTTCAAAGTTTCATGAAATATGATAATAATGTTTCTGGTTAACACGTTAGTTTGATGACCGAAGATTGTTGCCAAGTACTGTTTATTCTTGATTTGGTATCAAATGTTAATGGCATGCTAGATGGTGGTAATTAGGAAATACTATTTTACTGTTGTATCAATGTAAGAGGAAGTTCATTTTTCATTATTTAAAGATGAAAAACAAATACTACCACAAAATAAAGTTCATCTTTGACTACCTGCTGACGACTTTCTACTCATTATACTTGCGGATGGCGATGCAAATTTTATCATATTATCTCCAGAATCAGACCATGAACTAAACCCAAACGTTGCGAATTCAAATTTGATCAAATCAATTGACGGTCATGTTATACATGTATACCTCAGAGAAGATGAGACATGTAAGAGACAGTGAAAGTGTCATTATAACATTGTATGTACTGAAAAATGATTGGTCTCAATGTAGATTTAAAATGGTGTTTCGAATGTCACATAGAATTATAAGCAAAGCAGCCGCTGTGCTTTTTAAGCTCACCTGAGCCAAAGACTCAAGTGAGGTTTTGTCCCGCAATCTGTCTGTCAGTCCGTAAACTTTCAAATTTTTATCCTCTTATCCAGAACCACTGGAAAGTAACTTCTAATTCGGTCAGATCATGGCCCCCAGGGTAGGAAGGGACCGCATTGAGGGATCACTGAACTAGTTTCAGTCAAACTTGATTCAAATCAACACTAGGTTAAAGGAGTTAAAGTTTAATAATGATGGGCCATATCCCCTTTAAATCAAAACAAAGCAAAATATTGGTATGAAATTTAAGAATCTTCTCTAGAACTACAACGCCATAAAACTGAAAGTTACATGAAAACTCTCTGATATAGTGGAAATTCAATTTTATTAACCCCCATCCTCGCAATCACGCATTTTAACGCATATACCTTATCCTCGCCGTCACGCATTTTAACGCATATACCGTGTCCTCGCAATCACGCACTTTAACGCAATTTCATTGCGCTTTTGTTTTCACTACGTTATCTCGTTGATACAGCGAAAATTGTTGATTTTTTATGGCTGAAACGATGCGACAACTTCATGATACAACCCGTATCACAATACTTGTGCCATGATTCAGTATTTTCAATACGATATACATGTATTTAAAGTATAAACAGCCAAGTAACTTATGAGAAATTAATTCAAAGATCACAGACTGTAACATTCTTAGACGCAAAATGTTTCTTTACAAACCCACCACGAATGGACATGGTTAAATTTAAACTTGATGAAGTTACCATTATTGGGTTTTTGTTCAGACATCCCCCGGATAATAACAGCGTCTGACCCATCCACATACAGATGCCCACCCTTGTCACCTTCCTCCCTTATGCATGTCATAAATAATAAGTCAGCTGGCAGGCCCGATCGTGTTAATAAAAATGCGTACTCGAACCTCAAAAAACAATCTCCGATCATTAAAATCGAGCCCGCTTTTCCAACGTTTCCAGGTTAAATCATTTCATCCTAATCTTTTTATTTATGAACTTGCGGTTGTAAGATAGAACAGTGACCAATACTTTTAACCAATTTGTAAAATACTCGCACTAGGTCAGGGATACAACTACGCATAAATTCATTACCGTGTCTCCAGTCTAACCGCGAACACATGATTCCCAGTCACGAGATCACTAGTAAGCTTGCCTAAAACATATCTAAATGCGGATTTCTGTACAAAAAAAAAAAAAAAAAAAAGCTTTTAAAAAAGATTTTCTTATAGAAAGGTTAACACAAAACAGCAACTTGACCAAGAAACCCTAGTTGAGTAAACCACGTTAAGCACTTCAAGGACCTCGATCACAAAAGTAGACAAAGTATCAAACTCTTACTGAAGGCAACAATTAATCGTTGAATAGTCAACATCAGTCACGGACAGTTGCAGCTCATAGCAATGTTACATGCATACTTACGAATGAAATAATCTCGCAAACAAAAGTACAATCGCAAACTCATTCAGGGAGATGGGGGGGTGGGGGTGGAGGGGGGCCCCCAAGTATCCAAATATAGAGGCTGAGTTTTGCTAATATCAAGCATGACATTTCTTAATTTCAGAGAATTCAATTGAAATAAAAATACAGCTTAAAATCAAATAGAAGAACAACGTATCCCCATGAAAGTTTCCGCTTCCCAGCATATCATAACACTATGACAGCCCAAACACCGTTCACTTTCCACGTCCTATCCATATATCCAGTTTGAAATTCACCGTACCGGTATAGTTACTTACAAAGGAAAATTTGTCCCCCCTTACCAAGCCTATCTATTTGGACTTACTCGCAAAGGGCGTATCTTACACGCTGAGTTCGACTCTCCGTGTAGCGAGAGGATATGATTAGACCTCGCTTAACAGTTGCCACTTACATGATCAATATGCCTGTGGAGGCTGTCCATCGGGTAAGATTATATGTAGTTAGCTACTAGGGGGGTACATGGTTAATGCATCCATCATTTGTGAGTAGAGTACCCTATAACAATCAATGTTTAACATCAAGCAGAACAAGCCCACTAACATGTTTTTTTACGCTCACAACGATGAATAATCAAACGCCTTAAGTTACACGTTGTGAAATCAGCTAAAATTGCTCATTTCCTCAGCCGATTATGAAATTTTACACCATTTCCAATATTGTATTTTAGCCGCCGACATACTTTTACCAAATGTCTCATCCTGCACTATCTTGACCAAAAAGATATACTGGACGACCTTAACAATTATGATCGAACACGCCCAATAGTTAAACCGCGCTGATAGGATATAGAATTAAATTTCTTTATAAACATCGTAAATTAGCAGAGGCGTCAGAACTCGATTTTGAAGGGGGGGGCAAACTTAAAAAAAATCACGGAAAAGATTTGGGGGGATCATTCAAAACTTTGTTGTGACAAGGAAAAAATTAATGTAATTCGCAAACGTGAAAGTGGACAAACATCTATAAATCACTGAAATAGGAAGGCCCAGACTTCTAAAATTTCACAGAAATTGGGGAGGCAAATTTCAAAATTATGTGACCACAGCCCAAATAAATAAATCGTTCGAAAACACTGAAAGTGAACGGGGGGGGGGGGGGGCAAATTCTTCTAAATCAGTGAATTTATGCAGAAAAAAAATATACACCAATAAAAAAAAGGGGGGGGGGAAAAAACGATACCCCCCCCCCACTTTTGAACACGATGCCCCCGCCCCCCCCCATATAACATTAGCTCACTACCCACCTGTTTTCCACTAGTTTCGAACATGCTTTTTCGTCAAGCATTAGCGCGTTTGGCGATTATAATGTTCAAATCGCGCCGAGTGAGAAAATCGATGCCCTCGGACAATGTCCTTGAAAATTGTTAAAGCCGTGCACTGTTCAGAGAATTCAGTGTCGAACGCGAAAGATGCATCTTTCCACATGTAATAATGAAAATATAGAAAAATAATTTTTAGCACATTAGCTATTTCTTTTTTACGATGTTTCAGTGATGGTACTTAATATCCATGTTGAAAAATTAATCTTCATCTATTTTAAGGTAGCGTCCCTACCCGACAAAGTTTGTTAAAGTATTGTTTTCTTTCCTTGTAATGATTTAGCAATAACACCCTTACGGTAACAAAACAAAGGCCCAAACAAAAGACACCCCTGATGTTACTTTTCTAGACTACGAATACCCGGAGAAGACACATACCCCTCTTATCTACCAGATTTACAAATTTCAAACCTGATATCAATATTTTGCAGATATCCAACACACTAGCGAAAGCCGAAAAATGAGTTTCCATTAACTCGGTTCTTATTCATCACAATAATTACCCGTTAACAAATCAATTAATTTAGAGTTACTTTCACAATTAAACTCACCAAGATGAAAATTGGGGTGAAAAGTTGTCTACAACAATTGGAAAAATTCTGGCCCAGTTATGAACAAACAATTATATATTGTTGAGTAATATATTTCGTAACTGTTCATTTTTGGAAAACTCACCCATCCTTTTTTCTTCTTAGAATAATTTAGATCTACATCTGGTTCATTGAAAAAGTATACAACAATATGTACTTTACTTGGCGTTTTTCTTTGTGGTACCATGCTTCTGTAAACATGGAACCCGCCTTATCCTCGTACAATCACTATAAACTTCCCCTGAAAAGTTTAAGGATAAATACGTTGCCGTTTTTAAATCAATTCCAACTTAGCTCAAAGAACTCGTATTTGTCTTTGTTCTAAATAATAGACGTTACAAACTACTGTACAGAAGGAAGGAACCGTGCCCGCCCCCAACTTAACCTATACCCCGGTACACTACCTGCATCTCCACCAATGTAAACAAAATCTTACTTTCGCCCCGGGAAGTTTTCCTTTATTCAATGACTGGTCACTTTGCCCCTTGAGTCTAAAGCCCCTTTTAGACCAAACTGTCTTTTACATAGTTTTATCGAGCGGCTCAGTATAGCCAGACGCGACTTCTACTATTATCACCACCTTTCTGAAGTTACTGACAAATCGTGCTAATGCGCAACGAAACAAAACTATCATAAACAAAAAAGACCGCGTTACCCTTCGTCCTTCCTTCTATACGCTCAAATGGTGGAATGACCCCCCTCCACCCACCCTCCCCCGTAACGTAAGTTATCAAGTCAGGGCCCGACCTTCAAGATTCTTTGTTAGTATGATATTCACACGTCACTTTAACTTCAATCTTTAACCCTCACCAGAAGAATTCCCCAATCACGATGAATGCTTATGAAACACACTACCAGTAAGCCAGGTACAGATAATCTCAGCGCCCTCTTGTCTAAATACTTCCACCATTCAACGTCGCATTTATGCAACTTTGCACATCGTCTGGGGAACAACAACGACACTACGATCACCTATTAACTGTGTTCATCCGTCATTTTTAAAAACAATCTTTCTTCTTCCCAACCCGACTGATATAGAACGCTATAAACAACAACATAATGATGATCTCTATGAAATTATGAACTGCATGGTTAATGGCCGTTCGCGGCCCGCCGGTGTCTGAAACGACCCAACCTTGACGCAATTTGAGGCCTACACGCCCCGAACCCTGCCCACTTACGCGGCCCGCCTCGGCAACAAAAACTCCAAACAAAGACGCCCATCAAGACTTATGTCGCATGGGTTATCGCAATGGCACCAGCGTCACCGAAAATAACAAAATCACAATACTGCTTACGCCCCATCAACATAGGGTCTTTTATGCGCATAGCGCAAACCTCACGACAAATAACAAATCCACAATATGTGACGGCCCATTCAGAGGCGTTCTTGGCAATGGGGAGTGGGTGATTCGCAAAAGCAAAGCGGTCACGGAATATAACAATTGCAAACACTCAATAGACAGAATTCATATACAAATTCCCAACAGTAACAAATGTTCCTCAATCATATACAAGGAGACTGTGTCATTCACCAGGAATTTCCATGTAGTGTTTATCAACTGATAGCGTATTGACAAGATATCATAGACCCAGTTGGAATCACATCACCAAATTAGTTGTCCAGATGTTGACACTTCTTCCATTGGAGTAGGTGTCCAAAGCACCGCAAGCAAAGGAATCCCACCGGCGACCGAATGGTATTGACGAACCGTCAAGCAGCTCATGGCAAAACATCTCCACTGAAATGATCAAATCAAAGAGCAGCTATTTGTTCTTAAAGAAATATCAAGGGTTGGAGAGAGGGATTAAGTTATCAAGTATATCTTCACGGAGGACGACATCTTCCTGTCCCAGCAGATGTAAACCCAGATTCTAAGGGAGATAATTAAATCTTCAGTATCCCGGGTTGGTTTTACTCCAGGCCCCGCAATATCCCGCGGGAATTGTTACGATACCCCCGTACTGCCCCCGCGGTGATAAGTAAATTGAGCAATTTGAGGCTACCGACATGCATTCAGGGCCGCCTCGCACAAAATTCCAAACAAAGTACGGCCCACACGAGCTTATTGTCAATGGTATCTATCGCCAAAGCACAGCGTCCCCCGAAAAATAAACCCAATCACAATATGTGACCGGCCCCAATGCAATAGGCTTAATGGCGATTAGCGCAAGCCGTCACGAAGAATACAACAAATCACAATATGTGACGGCCCATCAAGAGGCCTTTTGTTGCCATGGGGTGATCGCAAACAGCACCAAGCGTCACCCGAAAAACACAATTTCAAAAGCACTAATTAGACACAGACTAATCCCATAATAACAAATGTCAAGTCAAACAAAATGTTCCTACAATACATAATACAACGAGAGACCTGCGTCCATCACCAGCGAATCACTCGGTCAGTTTTAGTCAACCTGGCATGAACGTATTTAGACCAAATATCAGCTAGACCAGTTGGAATATCACCGATCCGAATTTAGTCTTCCCAGATGCCGACACTCTTCCCATTGGAGTACGGGGCGATGTGACGAAACACGCCACTGCAAGTACCAGGGCCCATGATACAGGGCCTGCAACCCCACCAATGGAATTGCCCCACACATGCGCTGACGCCAGGCAAGCACAGCACCCCCACCCCCATCGTCACCGCTGGCCAGGTTTAAAGCCGTTCCCCCTAGAATCTTGTCTGGAACAAACCAGCGCGCATTGCAACTGGTGGCAGTTAGACGTGCTTAAACAAATTCCTAATAACAGAATTAAAAGAAAATAAGACCATTGCCGTTGTGTTGTTGTATTTGTACTAAATTAGAGTCATGATTTGATTGTGGAAAACAGCCCCCGTTGGCACTGAATGCAATATTTGCAACAGGTGGCACGTTTGCTGAGTGACTTGCACAGTTGCGCTCCACAAATGAACTCCATTCATAAGTCGTTGGCGAGGCAAGGGGGAGGGAGTGGGGGGGAGCCAGGGTGCGGACCGTGGAGGGCGGCGCTCCGGGGAGGTCCTGCAGTTTCATTACTACCACTAAAGCCTGTGCCACAAATCAGATTCCTTAAGATCGGACCCGTCTCTAATTTGTTTCTCAATTCGCGTTGCCCGCGGGAGCGGACTTGCGCAGCCTCCTCCGAACCACTAGCTCAAGTACGAAGTCCTCGGGTCACAAATAAACTCCGCTCTATCCCCCTTCATGTGCTCAGTCGACGCGAGACTTTACCTCAGCTAACTCTGCCCTATCCCCCTCTGAAGGATTTTATCCCATTGAAGCTGCCACTTTATCAGAACCTCACAGCATCAAATATAACCCAATGATCCGTTGAATTAGCTTGCGGAGCGATAGTCACTTATAACATGCTCTGTAAACGTCGACATACTGTAAGTGCAAAATTATAATACCAATATCCTAGTAACATGTCCTTACGTGGATCGTCTAGATCACAGTACTGTGTGGAGTGCCCATGTCCTCTCTAATGGGGCAAGGTCTGCATTTCATCTTGAGCTTCAAGCCGTCTGCTACCGTGCCCCATGCATTTACTGCCTTCTTCGCGAATGGGATTTAACAGCATTTTATCTAGATAGCGTTTTTAAGAGAAGATTGACGCTGTATACTATAGGTGCTGCGAACCTTGAGAGACATGTTAGGATGACTGGCGCAGATTCCAGGACAAGTTGAGATCCCTTGATGACCAGGAAGCGTGACTGAGCCCTACATGTAATCTTATAATTGGTGAATAGAAATATTAGATGGTTAGACCATATGCCCCTACAGCATTCTAAAAGACGGTTTTTACGAATTGGTATGACAACCGTCATTCAGACCCTAACGAATTGCAAATTACGATCTTTACCGATTACAACCGCATCAGTAATTTGCGAAACTGGCTGAAACTTTCAACCGAAAAACTTTGAAACCCTGTTAACACCAGTTTGTTTGTCTTTGTCGAAAAACTTGGATGCTAAATGTAAAATAATTGCTCCACATTACGCAGCATTAATTTGATCTCAGTGTGAATATCTGTTGGTGTGCGTCAGTTGAGAAGACAACAACTATGATAATTTGGAAATTACTACATGAGGAAACTGTGACCGGATAACGTACATGATTAATGTTACATTATATGTATCATTCCAAATTAGCAGAGTAGAGTAAAACACAGATCCCTGAACATTAGCAAAGCTAGGATTGGGTGCCTAGGAGGAGTAAAACACCCTTGTCGACCGGTCACACCCGGTTGTGAGCCCTGACTATTGATCAGGATAATACGGAGGTAGCAAGTTACCGTACATATAAAAAATCAGATTGTACGAAAAATAAACACGTATAATTATTAACATTTGGGTTATTATACAGTATTTGTAGCCAGATGTACAACCGTGTCATTTGTGAGAAATTAGATCGTGTGGCTATAAAGGACAATCCCTCTGATAATTCTCCGAAAATGTTACTTTAAACGAAATAGTTGACCTTTAAGCATTACACTTGCTTGTCAAGATTTTTGCTCTTTGCATTTACAAACCCATTTTAATCATACAATGAGAACAAGCTAGGCTTGCGCTCGTTCGAATCATTTCTGTAGAGACATAAACACCCATATGCGTGTTTTAAAAATGGATCAGAATCATGACTGGACAAGCTGAGTGACCTCATTTGTACATAATTGTGAAATTGAGTTTGCTGTTAGACATCTATGTTTCGTGTTAAATACTTGAAGTACAAAGCATATTGCTTCTGTATAATGCGAAGTCATGTTAG
Source organism: Ostrea lurida (assembly GCA_903981925.1). Classification (NCBI taxonomy): domain Eukaryota; kingdom Metazoa; phylum Mollusca; class Bivalvia; order Ostreida; family Ostreidae; genus Ostrea; species Ostrea lurida. Next base: position 10,116 of record CAJDSM010020128.1, read on the forward strand.
AGAGATTGACACACCATTAGAGCAGGTGGATAATATATTGTACTTAAACACATGGAAGTTTACGATGGACTCCATTGCTGTTATTGGGTGTCGTGTGAAGTTGAGGTAGTTACTTGCCGTTTAACAGTCTATGTCAATAAGATATCCAGTAGAAGCAGAACATGGAAAACTTTTGTTGGTTCTACACTGAATATATCAATTGATATTATTGTTATAATAGAAAAACTCAGATATCGAAAGTGCGTTTGAAGCCACCGCAAAAGCATCGTTTTTTTGACGATATGTAAAGCTTTTGAATAAAACTCTGCCTCATAAGTATAGTCAAACAGTAGTCTGCTTAATAAAAGGTAGGCACAATTCATGACTATGGGTTTTTTCATCATTGGCTCTTTAGAAGTGGTCCGGTCAACCCAAAGTGTGACTTGATGAAGATATTAGTCAATTAGAAACTCCAGGCAGTTATGAAGACATGTGTTGAATATCAACTTCATAGTAAGTCATAGTGGTCTTTTGAATGGTCTGCTTACACAATTACCTAAGACATAGGTCTTGGATCTCGCCCCCTCTCCCCCCATTTCTTTGTACGGAAGAAAGATTCAAACATGTATATGATGTCATCAAAAGTTGATTATAGTCTATATATTGTATGTTGGTAGGATAGCGCGACATGTAACTAGTCATCGATAAGTCATACGTTATTTATTACTGGTTGATTTCAAGGACAGATTTTCTTGATGTGTTGAAATTCAATATGTGCTTCTTATTTTTTTTTTTAGAAATCCACCACTGTATATACCACCACTTCTTTAGTATGTATTGTGGCATATACGTTTGGAATTTTCACCTTACGTCATAAAAAACATTTCGATGAGGAAGGAGAGATAGAGACTTTTGTAGGAACATTTGCTGGATTAGCAACGTATTTTGTAAGGGTTTTTTGTGAAGAATTAGAAATCCATTTGATTCGCATGATATAACAATCATAAGGGTAACTAGGGTGGTTTACGTTTTTCAAAAGGTTAAGGGTTTCTATCCACAGAATGAAAGTCATAAATAATTAAGTGTGCATGAGCTTGATTTGTAGATTGAATGTGAAAAAGACTGAGGCCATCGTCTCGAAATGTCAAGATCTTTTTTCTTTACTGATTTACATTTCATTTATTTATTAGTTAATTTCAGAAAATTTACTTTTCGCTGTCGTTTCTCGCAATTGTCTCGTAATTTCAATACAATTATTTTTTTCTTCGCAATATCGAGATTATTTAGGGCATAGTTACCCGATACTTTAAAAATTACTTATAGAATTTCGTACTAATTTTCGAGAGTCAAAGCTATTGCGTATCGAATACGTTGAGAGACATATACACCATATGCAGGTGATGATGGAATGTTAATACATAAGTATTGGAAGTTTACGATGGAGAAGCCGAAATTGTTCAGTTTGTCATAAAGTTGAGTTGTTAGTTTGCCATTACTGTCTGTGTTCGTGGGGGTCCGGGTTAGAATAGGTCCCCAGCATCCCCTTGCGTGTCGTAAGAGGCGACTAAATGGGGCGGTCATTAGGATGAGACCGGATAAACCGAGGCCCCGTGTCACAGCAGGTATGGCACGAAAAAGATCCCTCCCTGCTCAAAGGCCCAGAGTGCCGAGCATAGGCCTAAATTTTGCAGCCCTTCACCGGTAATGGCGACGTCTCCATATGAGTGAAATATTCTCGGGTGGGACGTAAAACAAGAAATAATCAATCAATCTGTCTGTGTTCAATGGAATATCCAAGTACGAAGCAGACGTTGTTTACTCTGTGGTGTGTTTTATTTTTAGTTCACCGAGATATATCGAATCAACATATAAATGAAAATGATTATTGTTAACAGATAGAATATCGTCGATATATAGAGATTTCGAATTAAAGACCAGAGCTAGACATTTTTTCTTCTAATGTAGAAGTTTTTAAATAAATTTTGCCTTGTAAGATATATAAAAGTACGTCAGCTAACAGGAGCACAATTCGTGCTCATGGGAATTCCAACCAACTGTTGGAAGACAGGTCACCAAAGGCTACAAAGAGATTGTCAATGAGGAGCTCAACCATTGCTTTAATATCAACTTGTGCGTAGAATCAGAGTGGATTTTGATAAAGGAATTTTTTGAATCACTGATTACAAGACCTTTTTCCATTTCTGCTGAAGAGGCAACTGTCTATAATGTCAAAAGTCTAGTTTTTAATTCATCCTGAGGAATGGTGATATAAAAGTTGAAAAGTCGCACGTTTTGATGTTGTTCATTTCAGAAGTTTTGGGATTTCAAAGTTTCAAGAAGCTTTTAAACTATTTTAGAATCAACATTTGATTTACACCATGTCTGGCATATGTTGTTGCACAATACGTCTGAATTGGGTCCTTCACAGTTGTCAATATTTTCATGAGGAGTAAAAACAGGGGTTTGGTAGAACATTACTTGATCCATCAATGCATTTTTGTTTGTAAGGGTTTTGTAAACTTTTAGAATCCAGTATAGGTACGGTAACTCATATTCATACTTTCCATTCACTGGGATATTAAATGTTTTTAAAACTGAAACATGATTTTGAAGAATTCCATCCTTTGAAAGGGCAGTTCATCCTTTGACAGGGCAGCTGGAGTGTAAGTTTGATTACCAATTGTGTAGTTGTAATAATGGGCCTTACAAAGACAATTTTGTTACAATCTTTGTTAGCGGAAACCAAAAGATATTCCTCATGTAACATATCTAATTCTTTGATCACTTTTGGTTTACGAAACACGGGATAGATGGTACGCACTTTTGTTTTGATCTTCCTAATACAGGATTTATTCTTCTTTTACATTTTATCCATTCTGACAAAGTATCAAGTTTTTCTTTTTCATATTTGGCCCATCGTCCGACATAATCTTCGACAGAATTTAAAATGGAGATGAAGTTCTGTCGCCAATTGAATGATCTACAAGGTAGATACAATGTCAAAGGTAAAATTACATAAAGCACCGAAAGGAACGAACAACATTCTACACAAGAAATAACAGAGATCTTTAAAGGAGTCACCCATGACCCCCGTTAGGCGCCACGGGACATAAAGAACATGGTGGCAAAGACTAAACCTCACAATAAATTGCCGAATGGAGGATTTAAAATCTGTCATGATCTCAGAATTCAGCTCTAGCACTGAGACAGTACGCGTCTGCGGTCCTGTCACAGACCGTGTTACAAAATACTAGGTAACTTTATAATTTAAAACCAATAACTGCGTACCAGTATACCGCATCAGTTGTTCAGATGCATTGTGTTGGGAACAGAGGGGACCCACACAAATGTATCAATAACCACCGCTCCACCATCAAACAAAAAATCTGGGAACCAGTTTGGGGAACACTTCAGCCTAAATGGTTGACTATGAGGATATGATGGTCTTGGTTCTTGAATACGACACTAGGTGGTCTAATGCAAAGAGGAAAGTTCTGGATGCACGTGCTGAAGTTATTTCGCCCGATGGTTTGAATAAGCATAGTATATATGGAAACCACCATTATGAATTGCTTCTATATTTTACACACTACCCCTTGGGGAGTACTTGTAAAAACTTCGTTTAAAGTCGTGAATTCATAATATTCGTTGAATAACGGATAATAATGAAATGCATTGATCACAGTTATTTATATTTTAATTTATACATGTTTCTGAAACTCTTTATTCAGAACTTTTACTAATATTGTTGATAAAATTCAATTTCTTGAAACACAAAAAGCACAAACTTCCCCTTTCCCCATGTGCACTTTATAACACAATCACAAATAGATCGGCCAGAAATACTAGAACACTGAAAATAACTCAACCAATTTCATTTTCAATCTTCAAGAGTTATAGGGCAATCACTTAGTTACATATGTTAAGAACAATTTTTAAACCGTTGATATTTAACATATGTAACTAACCGATAGTTCTGGTTTCTAATTGCGTTGCACATTGATTATCAAGTTCAGTAGCTATCAGCTGCTGATCTAAAATTTTCGATATAAACAATTTCACTGTCTTAAGTGTTGAGCTAAAAATAAATAAAAATGACATGTTTATACTTTTTAATAGTTTTAAGTAAAACAAGACATGTCTGGAATACAGGAACACAGAAATTCTGAGGCAAAAATAAAATGAATGTCATTTCGGTATTTTTTTCAAACAGTCGTGCACTTCTCACAGAAAAAAAAATGACAAGCTGCAAAACTAGCTGAAGCACATTAATGTAGAGCTGGGGTCCATTTTCGTCTTTGTCTTTATGTGCAGTAGAGTACTTTGAAATAGTACATGTACATGTATGTAGTTTTCATAAAATTCATAGAATACATGTACACAACATGAGAACACGAATATACTAACAATGGAAAGTAACATAATTCTCATCTCATTCAATGCTATCATTATCACAGCTTGCTTGCCTTGCAACATTAACTATGTTGTAATTACTTTCAATAATATTCACTACGTATGGGTACTGATAATGTACTATTTGATTATTTCATCTGCTATGCTTACTCTTGGAACATATACTAGTAAACCAATTTTTATCTGCATGATTCACCAGTGTTAAACTGGTTTGCAGCGAGTAATTTTCCCAATCAATCCTCTTTGTAGTAGACAAAAATACCTTCAAAGACTGGATCACGATGAGAAATACTTGCGAATCTCACAAGATTTTCTCATGCGTGAATAATAAAAGTTGGTATTAGTACATTATGTTGCATATACATGCTATACATATTGTAAATACGCTTTGTCCCTTATCCACTACAGCATAAAACTATAACAGAATCTATTAAAGGTTTCTTCTCCAGTACATGTATTTCATATACCTCCCAAAGGCCATACCTATAACTTATTAATTATCTCATCAATTTGGAAATCATAATGTTAATCAGCAAAGCTTCCTACCCATCTACACGTATTCTTACATGCTCTCAACACTAATATAACACAATGCTCTCCCCATCTACACGTATTCTTACATGCTCTCAACACAATATAGCACAATGCTTTACAACCATTCCTTGTTGTACTATAGAAAACAAAATGGCCAGCATTCCATTTCTACAACACATTACCACCACAATATATAAAATATTCAAACAACATATTTAAAACTAAATTATCTTTTTAAAAACATTATACCTTGTTATGTAATTTAAAAACAAAGTATTTTAACAGAAGTGATTGCCAGTCTGATTTGCATACTTGTACATCAAAACAGAATGACACACGTTATACTACAAATACTTTCAAACACAAATATATATACACATATATATATTATCTGAAAAAAATATATTCTTAAAGATACATGTATTACATTTAATATATTGCTAGGAATAAAGTATTCTGTGCACTTTTTTATTATCAAAGCTAGGTATCATGCATTTTTTAGAAAGCACTAAAATAAAAAAAAAATCCTCATAAAATTAACACCCCCCCCCCCTAAAAAATAAAAAAAA
>CAJDSM010020128.1:15628-37289 GCA_903981925.1 Ostrea lurida
TGAACATCCACCCCATCACATCTACACATCAAAGATATGTCCAAAGTTTGAGATGATGTTGATCATAATATTATAACGTAAATGTACGATTGGATGCTAGCCAAGAAATGATTACCCTGCTCTCAAAAATTCAAATCTGAACGCACCTGGAAAAATGATGTCAGACTTGTAGGCTTTGTGTTGTTCATGTCCGATATACTTCTACAAATTTAAGCAATAAATGGTTGGTCACATGATGAAAATCTAAATGCAGTAATGACCTATGGCATGGATGTTCGTATTTGTGAAGGACTGTCTTAGGTATGTCCCTACCCTTATTCAGACCGGATCTTACAGACCAAGTTCAAAATACATAATGGATATGGAAATACCAAGTATATTTTGAATCAATGTAATATATGAAAAGATGAACACAGTATGTGCATTTAGCTCAAACTTTGATTTGTCTGTATCCACGGACTACAAAGTCTGTTAATATCCTACAATCACTGATGAGACACTTTTAAGTTCAGTAACATGGACATCATCTCCATTAGTAGTGGATGTTTCTGGAGGATTGGCCAATCTAGTTTAATATCCTGTGCAATCTTGTTGCTCCAGTCTGTCAGATTACGCACTGCTGCTAGTCGGTCCAGTATTCGGGACAGATAATGTTCTGAATTCGTATGATTTTTCTCCACTATATACTTAAGGCACATAATCATTTTCCACTGGATTTCTTCAACCTTTTCTGGACTTTTCAAATCACATCGGTCTGAAAGAAAACCACAATATCAAACTATGATACATAATATGCTCCATGTGTTTTATAAAAGTATTATTTTCACTGCATTATACATTTACAGCCTTGTGCCTTGTGGTTTAGGTTAACTCTATATAGGTCATGAGATATCATAATTCAAAATTATTCAGTATTACTACAGTAATACATGGCTATAGTGTTTTCCCAGGATCAGTGAAAAATCAGTTTCTTTAAACACAAACTTCGTTATATCCAATAATTTTTTTCATTTTCCTCACAATTAAGGGGGTACTATAAATATTACTTTACTTTCAGCATGAATTTATTATACGCATGTTCATCATGAGCGTGTTTGACTGTCTGACATATTGTTTACCTGCATGTGCCTTTAAAAGGACTGACCCATGATTTTTCTCCAAAATTTTGTTTTCCCACTTTTTATGATCAAAGTATCTTGTCTGATGTGTATAATGTTCATATTTGTGACTGTACAGCATCAAAATGCATTAAATTACGAAATTAGCAATTCATATTATGTTAGTAAATATAACACTGGTTACAACGTTACATTTGGGGGTGGCGGTCCTTGTGCAGAGACAGGGCAATGACTCTGCATATTATAATTTCCTGGACTAAACGTGAGTACATGTGAAAATTTTCATGTTTACTCTACTTGTTGGTATTTTTCCTGCTGCGGAACTGCCACGCAATGTTGCGCATGACCACACCCAAATGTAGCGTTGTATCCAGTGATAAAAAAAACTCGAGTCTTTGTTTACATAACAAAGAGTTACAGCTAAATATCTCTCTAATCCTTGCATTCAAAAGGTTCCAAATTCTAATGTGAATGACTTTAAAAACATCAAAAATGAAAAAGCTTTTGATAAAAAATCGTGGGTCAGTCCCTTTAAGGCAAATACCATTCGATTTTTCAAACATCAGAACAGATTTTCCAAACTGATATCACTGATTAACATTTTTGGTCACTCCATACAAACTTGGATTTCTACTCATTTTCTACTAGGTCTGACACTATATTGTCACTCTTGTGAGTAGGAAAAGAAAGAAAATTACTTGATACAAATTTTTTTTTATACTTGCCTGTATATGTTAAACAGATACATCGAACTAAGGCAATTTCCATGTCACTCATTTGTAGATTGTGCAAAGTCTGTGCAAAATTAAATAAAGCTGCTACAAAATCCTTATCCCAAACATTGCACAATTCTGTGGAATGATAACATCTCAAGGCCATGCCTGTTAGAACTTGGCTTTCTACATTGATGAACTTCCAAAAGCCAAATATCCAAAACTCAAATCTTGAAGCTGTTGGAATGCAAAAAAAAAAAAAGGAAATGAACAAATAAAAGATTTTTGTCCATGAGAAAAAAAAAATGGAACATGACATGTTTGCAAAACTAAAACCACTGCATATAATATTGGCTTAATTCAATGAGTTGAGGAGAACATGTTATTTAAACAATAAAATGCTTTCTTTGTTGGTTTATAGGGTAAATACAGATATTTTAATTTATAAAAATAAACACATCACTGATTTTACTAATGATCACAAACCATGCCATTTTTCTTTTAGACATTCAGGTAGAATTGTTTAATCTGAAAAAAAACCCAACACTTCTCTTCCCCACCTCCTTACTTTAATACTGTAAAGGGTTTTAATTTTGTGGGGCTAAAATTTCGCTTATCTTTTTAACATTTCGCGATGGTTTAAATTTCGCGGGTAGTAATATTCTAAGCTGGAATCATACATGTATACCCAAATACATTGAACAGCACTTCGCAATGGTTTTATTTTCGCGATAGTTGATATAAACCGCGAATATAGCGAAAATAAAACCCACGCGAACATTTCCCCCTTTACAGTACACCTACATTTGACAAGACTGGCTTGATCTTCCACCGGGAGTGACGTAAATCCTGGAATCATCTTGGTGAAGGAAACAAACTTGGTGATGTTTCTCTCCATGGTGCTTGCGTAATTCGATACCAGCATCATTCTGTTGTCCACATCTATCCCCGTCTGGTTGTAGAATTGCTGGTATTCTTCTTTAGACAGGTTGTTCATACCTCCAAACATTGCTGCTTTCAAGTTGAAAGCCTCCTGCAATTGAAGAAGTAGAAAATGTATGCATTAAATATAGGTTTCATAACTAGTGCAAGTTAGTGACTGTTTTTTCTCTCTAACTTATTTCTTTTAAAATTTTCAAGAGACACAGGGCTTATCTTGAGTCTCTTGAAAATTCAAAAAAATAAAGAGAGGTTACTAATGAATACATGTTCTTCAAACATACACTTACAAGGTTTTAGTTTTCTTTTTTAAAATATTTTCCTGTAAGCTTATATATGCCGAATTTAATTGACAAGTGCTTTTGATCTGTGAAAATGAAATATACAAGGGAAAAGTTCAAAAACTGAAAAATTAAAAACAACTAATCAGAATCATAATACTAAGGTGTCTCCATAACATGTCAGTACAACCAAAAAAGAACAACTGCTACACAGTAACGAGACAAAATTAGTAATGAGAGAAAACACATTCTCACTGCTACTTATTTTTTCTCCATTTCATTTCTAAGAATTTGATGAAATTTTGCATGTGCTAAAAAGGGGACAATCTTGAAGATTTCCCAGGTTAATACGAGAAGAAAGTTACAAATACACTGGATATGATAATTACAAAGTTGTGTGTCTGACTATCTCATTCATTATTCATCGTTTTTGTTTCTGAAGATTGCCGATTACACTGCTTTCGACGATGCAACAATGCACTGATGCTATTTTACATCACTTTGCAATTGCCAAATGATGTTAACCAACGCCAATAGGAATTTGGGTGGGAAAACTTTTTCTTGTCCTCCAGACAAATTGTTTTATGGAGGGCCAAAACATTGAAATGATTCTGATTTCAAAAGCTACAGCTGTAGATAACTAGTACAGATTCATTTTTTAAAGACTTTTTCTTGCAAAATTTCGAGATAAACGACAGACCCTATTCCTTTAAAATGTATCATTAATTAAGTGAAAAGATGGAATAGAGAATTGTACATTACATTGGTCTGAGCATTCATTTTTAAATGTTTCATAAATCTTCATCAAAAATATTTTGTAAAGCAGCTAAATTATACTACTTTCCTTTTGTACAATTATTACTTTTGACATCAAATTTAAAAGAAAACAAGATGTGTTTGTGAAACACGAATGCCCTCGTATTCCACATGCCAGTGGAATGGGCTTGTCATAAGGATTATGCATATGAAATATGAAAGTTTATCCCTTACCATTCGAAATTATGGCCAATGTTAAAGTACTTAAAATGTAGGTCAAAATTCAAGGTCAAACATTTTGGTACAGATAAAAGGACTCATCATAAGGAATACACATGTGAAATATGAATGCCCTAATTCTTGCATTCAAAAGTTATGGCTAATGTTAAAGTTTTTGAAAAGTAGGTCTAAGTGCAAAATCAAGGTCAGAGGTCAAAAGTTTTGTACCCACGGAAACTTGTCATAAGGAAGATACATGTGAAATATTAACTGAGTACTACATTCAAAGTTATAGCTAAGGTTAAAGTTTTTGAAAAGTAGGTCAACTTCAGGTCAAGGTCGGAGGTAAATGTTGGTACCATGGAAAGGTCTTGTATAAGAAACATACATGTGAAATATCAAGCCCTAGTATTATCATTCAAAGTTAAGCTAAAGGTTAATTTTTTTGATAAGTAGGTCTAACTTCAAGGTCAAGGTCAAGAGGTCAACAATGTTGGTACCCACGGAAAGGTCTTATCATAAGGAACATACATGTGAAATATCAAAGCCCTAGTACTTACCATTCAAAAGTTATAGCTAAGGTTAAAGTTTTTAAAAAGTAGGTCAAACTTCAAGGTCAAGGGCCGGAGTTCAAAAATGTTGGTACCATTGGAAAGGTCTTGTAATAAGAAACATACTTGTGAAATATCAAAGCCCTAGTACTTACCATTCAAAAGTTATAGCTAAGGTTATAGTTTTTGAAAAGTAGGTCAAACTTCAAGGTCAAGGGCCGGAGTTCAAAAATGTCGGTACCATTGGAAAGGTCTTGTAATAAGAAACATACTTGTGAAATATCAAAGCCCTAGTACTTACCATTCAAAAGTTATAGCCAAGGTTAAAGTTTCAGACAGAATGACAGAAGGACAGACAGGACAAAAACAATATGCCCCCTGATCTTCGATCACGGGGGCATAAAAATTATACATTTACTAGTCCATGCTGATCAGCAAATCTAAATATAATCAAATATAAGTATTACAGTTTCTTTGTTGTACTTACTGCATAATTACTGGTCACTTTCCTAATTCTTATTGGATCGTTCCAAATGGCTAGAGCCGGACCATACATCGTCTTCTGAGCGTTGTGGATGTGCTCCGCCAGATTCTCCAACTCTTCATTCACCACTGACACCGCCACCTTCTCTACCGGAGGTTTCACCACCTCCTTCTTGACCTCCACCTGATTCTGTAACCTTTTGATTTCGCGAATATCCTGGGTTCTCTTTTCATGAGTATATCGTCCAGTCTTGATGGCTGTAATGAAGTAACTTAGCATGTAATATTCACATATGCAATCTTTTTGCTTTCAATATCTTTACATATTGCCATTTTCTAATAAATGAATGTTGCAGTTGTCTACAATGTGCGAATGAATCTTGATAAAAATAGTACACCTATTTTAATGGCCAGAAGTTTCAACAGCATGCAATGATTGTAGAATGTGAAAATAAAAAGATGAATTTCATTTTGGAAAATATATCCATACTTCATGAAGAGCCTTACTGTGAAAGGTGAATCTCATGTGTAAATCAACATCTGCAATAAAATCTTTTATCTTTGTAGAGTTAAACATCTAAGGTGTTGTTTGAATTTTCCAAGGACTTGGAGTGTCTCTTCTGTGTAAATTTGCATGTTGGATTATGCTAATTTTGTTAATTATTTGTGATGAACTAGCACTAGAACTAGCACTAGAACTAGCACTAGAACCTGTGAGTGATAATGATTCAGATTCTGACCTCAGGAGTTTTGCTTAGAATAATTTAAGGTCAAAGGTCAATCACATTGGACATTAAAATAGCAATATGGTTTCCATCTAAAATTCATATTTTGAAAGATGATAATTATAACGTGAACAATAGATTCCATATTCAGGCTTAAATGCAAAATATAAGACATCCTATATGGGCAATGATACTCAGGTGACTGTTAAGGCCTGTGGGCCTCTTGTTCAAATCCAAATCACCACTTTCTAAAACTGGTGATGTCACAATGCATCTTGTGGAAAACTTTGACAGCGTCAAAAACAAAGCTGCATTCACAAAATGTATGTTTGTATTTTTGACATATTTGTAAAACACTTATTATCTTGAAAATTTGGATTTTAAAATACATAGGGGATATATAATAAATCCATCATTTTACTACAGTAACTTCATTGGAAGAGTTGGATCACGTCTCGTTGACTGGCGAGGATCATCAGATCACAGATCAAACTTGACGCTTTGCGTCTCCTGTGATCTGATGATTCGTGCTGTCAACTCGACATGATACATTACTCTTCTGGTCACCATAGTAATAATACTTATGTATCACATATGTGGTAACTTACATCAGCCTTGTATCTGATATACATATATCTTCTGCTTAACATTGCAGGAACAACACCACAAATGCGATAAAATAAACACATCATCTATTAACAAGAGGCCAATGGGCCACATCGCTTCACCTACTTGCCCCCTGGCATCAGCACGTGGTGATTTAGAAAGAATTTTCAAGTTTCCTTAAAACTGACCCAGTAGTTCTGGAAAGAACATTTATTTGATTTGAACAAACTTGAATCTCCACTATAGCAGGAGCTTTCATATAAATTTCAGCTTTTCTGGCGCAGTGGTTCTTGAGAAGATTTTTAAATGACTCCACCCTATTTTTGCATTTTCATAATTATCTCCATTTGATGGGGTCTGGTCCTCATTTGAACAAACTTGATTCCCTTTACCCAAGGATAATTTGTACCAAGTTTGGTTGAATTTGGCCCAGCGGTTCTTGAGAAGAAGTCGAAAATGTGAAAAGTTAACAGACAACAGACGACGGACAAAAGGCGATCAGAATAGCTCACTTGAGCCTTCGGCTCAGTGGGCTAAAAACTGTATGAAAATTTACGAAAAATATTCGAAAACATTTACTCTAAAAACTGCCTTTTGATGCAAAGATATTGATGAAAAAAATATCTCCCAGATTTTGATACCTTCTTTTGACATGCCAACAGCCAGACATTTATTGTAGCGACATAATGGACAGCCATTCCTCTTTCCTGGAGCTATCACGCAGTTCTTGTCACTCTTCACACATTTGTATTCAGTCTGCCTTCTCAAACTTCTTCGGAAAAATCCCTGAAAGAAATCAAACAAAAATTTCTGATGACAGTTCACAAGGTATTTTGCTCTCTGATAAAACAAACAGAAGCTCCTCTACAGGGAAATTACTGCATATAATATATACGCATACATCTAATGATTTTTCCCAACTTTATTTTTCATGGACATTATACATACCAACTGACTAAGCTAATTAATGGCTGACATATCCAATTTTTACACGCCACCAAACAATCATGAAAGTAGATGTGGACTGTGTTGCACATACAGTATCACTCGGACAACCTCGGAATATTCGTACCTCATACTATAACCTCAGCTGTGTGACATAAAGCACCATTGAGAAGATGGCTGCTGTTTACATGTGTTGACCTACAATCTTGACCAACATTTAAAACATTCAATGTCTTAAACTGGTTTTTTCCCCTTTCAAAACAGGGTTAGCATCAATTCTGAAGCGTACTGTTTTAAAACAAATTATTGAATTTAATCCATTAAAAGAACTATGCAAGAACTATTTTAAGCAAGCGCTGTGTTTTGTCTAAGTGGTTAACAGGCGGGCAGATTACAAATGTAAGGTGGATATGCATATCAAGTACATGTACTATCATACAGCCGAGGTATGATGTACATATTGTAGGTTCCGGAATCAGCTGAGGTTGCATGGCTGAATGATACAGTATGCCATTGTCAATAACAAGATCATCAACAAAAAAAGGTCATGCACACCCATACTCCATTTTTCAATTCTGTTGATGACATTTACAACAAATCCACGCACTAGTTCACAGTAATACTGACTCGGTATCTTTATAACAAGATTCTTTCTTACCGTATCTGTTTTGAAATCTTTACACTAAATTGACTTTCTTATCATTTAATTTTATTTCACATGATCACCTAGCGCCGATTCTCATTGGTAAAGACGTAAGGTTTTGAGTTGTAGTGTTAACAAAATATGATTTGCAAAATTTGTAAATTTTCATGGAATAATTAATTTCTTACCAAAATTATTAGCCCAAATAAGACCAAATTTTTAATATGCACATCTGCATATTGTGATGAACAAGTGTGCAAAAGTTCAGCATGTACAATGTATAGGTTTTGAGTTTTATTGTTGACAAAAAGTGTCGACGGACAGATGGACTAAGTGAAAACTGAAGGGTGCCACATCATCTGTCAGAGTCGATGTGGGGTCCCAAATATTGTCTTTTACATGTACATCAATCAATTGGGTCTAAGTATTTTTGTGAATTTTTCTCTATGTGTATAATTTTATCTTGATTTCTTAACATGGCACAGAAAAAAATATTTTAAGACCCATATGGTTCCCTCATATCTTACCGGTATGCTTCATTCACACGGAGAGTTTAATTTGAATGGAATTCTATTTCAGCTTCATAAATGTGATATGTACAGACTGTACAAAAAATGTACACTTTTTTCAACAGAATTCATGATGTACAGACTGTACACCAAAATTCACACTAAATGATAAATTATATTCAGGATTCAAACAGCTGTTTTGATTACGTAACCCAATGATGTACTGTGGGACTTCGATATGCTTGATAGATCACGGACAAAAGGTGCAGGTGTTTCCACAACAGGTCACTTGGCCGTATATTGACATCATAGTCATGAGGTTAAAAAAAAAAAACCTCCAATTTCCTAGAAAGCATCTTTAATGACTTTGAAAACATTTTTAAAACCTTAATTATTAAATGCTTTGTAAGATAATTAATAAAAAATCTATGATAACTTTATTTTTAAGTTTAGTGTGTCACCAAATGTGATCATCCGAATTTCCTCTAATCTTTCTTATCGAAAATGCAAGGTATGTATGCAAAGGAAATTAGGAATGATAAAGTATTTAAAGGTCACTATGGAATATTGTGCAAACTTTTCTCAGCTTAACACTTTTATAGACATAGCAACACTTTTAATCATTGATATTTGTCTGCATTGATTTAGTACCATATTTTGCAAACGTGTGTACAGATTTTTCACTCAAAATCACACTTTTTCAAAGGCATTGTACAGCTTTGGGGTTCAAAAATTATCACATGTATGCAACTTGCATCCACAGACATAAAAAATATGTACTGTATCAAATTGAAAGTGCAGCACATTGATTGCAATATACTAGTGTAATGTGCATGAAACATCAAAATGGAAATTAACTATACAACATAGTAAATTTGAAATATTTACGATCTGACGTGATTTTGACGTTAAAAAAAAACCCCAAAAAAACCTTAATATAATATTGTGTGGTTCAGTTGACAATTAATAATTTGCAATGACATCATACCATACTATAAATGACTTTGAAGTCAAAATAACAAACAATCAAAGCCACCTAGCTCTAATTTTTATAAGTTAACAATGGAGCTCTATTTTTTTTAATTGTTTACAAAGGAACTAGCCCTTCTCATGTAAGGCCCATGCATGGCTAAATAGGTCACAAGTGACCAACAGCTTGTGTAAACAAATTAGGACTTAACCTATGGAGAGATAATCTTCATAGATTAGACATAAAGGGATTTAAATATTACATTGAGAGACTTCAACTTTGAAAGACAGTTTGACAATCGACAGTACATTTGCTTTGACATCTATATAGGAACACAAAAATGTCAGTAAAACTGATAGATATTCCCCCGAACTACATCTTACCAATAGACTACCGGTACATCCTATAATGATGATCAAATGACTATAACAATATCAATAACTGTTGCAGAAGTGTTGTTGAAATGAAAGTTTTCTATATGGTATATGTTCTGAGAGACCTTGACCTTTACAAAATGACTTTCAGTGACCTTCGTCTGAAAGCCATTTGCCTATTACTTATTTGTGTGAAAATTAAATTTTAATATTTTGAGTGACCTTTCCAAAATTACCCTTCTTTCAAAGTCACAGGGTTTTCCCTAGCTGCAATAATGTAGCCCCCTCCGTCTTTTTTATTCTGCATGATGTTTACAGGAGAGGAGCCCTCTCCAAAATAAAAAAAAAAGGGGGGGGGGGAAGGGGGAAGAGGGCCTACATTATTGCACTAGGGTTTCCCCGAGAAATATTTGTGATCAGAACTATGATCAATTTCTGATGAAGATATGAGCTCAGACAGACGGACAGATACAACAGTGTCAATATGCTCCCCTGTAAAATTTTGTGAATATAAAAACAATTTTCAAAATTGTACTTATTCACTGTTTCTTGAATTAACAGATCTACATGTAGCTACATGTACATTGTGAATACAATGAATACTTTCACCATGAGTTTGATTTAAAAAAAACACCTTAGAATATCTCTTAAAGCTTTCATCATCAATTTGATGTCAAAATGTCCATCTGACCAATAATATTGAGGAAACCATCTAGCTGTATTTTTTTAATCATTAACAATGGTCTTTTTGCATGTAAGGTCCATATGCACTGCTAAATACATTGAAGGTCACAAATGACAAACAGCTTTTGTAAACAAATAGGATTTTAAGGTATGAGAGTTGATTTTAACAGATCTGATATAACAGGCTTTAATATTTATATACATGTATTATACTATTAATACTGAGAGAGTTTTTTTATACACAATCCAGGTCACCAGTATTATATCACATAGTCATTCAGTAAAATACACACAAGTTGTTCGTAATCTTACATAATAATTATTTTCACTGCCATGTTAACTAAGAATTCAAATAAAACATATAATGATTTGTATTAATCTTTAAATACCTGTTTATATGCTTGACACTCAAACCACAAATGGTTTTGGTCTTGACTAGCCTTCGTATAAGATTACCTCTAACTTGAGTGACTGATATTGCATACTTTATTTGTATTGTCAGTATGGGCCTAACTCATGTTTTTTACTTCACTTACATAATATGTATCACTTCGAACTTATGTACTTGACAAAAACGGCGCATTACAAAATATCTGTGGAAGTTAACATAAACTAAAATAACTATGAACCATCATTGTGCTATTTTTGTTCTTGTCTTCCAAGAATATTGCCCATATTTTTTCCTTTTACATTTTTGAGGGGTGGATCGAGGTATATACCAAGTGTGTACTGGAATGTCTGATATATTAACAGAAGGAAACATGATGGAAAGGGTTAAGAATTTTTTACTTTTTATAATACTTTACTCAATTGAGTGACCAAATCTACTGAATACTCTATCCAAAAAAAATTAAGAGTAGTGTTTACTTAATGAATGCATTTCATCGGTGCATGATGGGCTCAGTAACCTTGTCAAATGAAAAATATTTTATTAAAGCTTTTCTGCATCATGCATTGAAATATAATGAGACATAACCCCCATTTTTACAAATCCGCAAACTCATCAAACCACGAACATGTCAAAAGAGAGAAAAATATAAGAATTACAACCATCGAAATGATGCCCTCTACAGTACTTAATGTTCAATTATAGTGCACTGAATTTGCCACCGACACAGTAATCTGAATCATGCGACTCAGAGACCTCAATGAAGAATTACCAGTATATTAATCAGTTACCTTGCAAGCCTCACAGGTATTGACTCCATAATGGAATCCCGAGGCCTTCTCCCCGCAGACTCGACAGGGAGGGAGGAGGGGGGCGGCAGACTGGGGGGACTTCTGCATCGCCGAGTCGGGACTGGCCTGACCGGAGTCCACGCTGCTGGAGGCGGGACTATCTGTCATGATGTCAGTACTACTAGTGCACCGTCCTCTTACAGATTCCTGGTCAATGATGTGCTCAATGCAGGCATCCACTTTCTGAGAACTCTGGGATACAAAGTCCATGTTTTTCTTGAACTCCGAGCCTGTCGTGAAATACGGCTTTTTATTTCCATATTCCACACTGTACATGACCTCCTCTACAACAAAAGACACAAAGAATCATTCTCAGCAACGAATCTTTTCATTATAATTATTGCTCTCAATCCCCATAATAATTACTCCAAGTAGAAATCCTCTAATATCCCGTCCACAGACAGCCACACTGCTATAGTGAGACATACTAACCAAGAAGAGGAAATATGGGAAAGGGAAGTATTATTTCAAGTGCAGTATTACTTTTTTTATTTAGCAATGTTTGATTTTTTCCTATGACAATATACATTGGCTTCAATTGACATCAGTATAGTTCCATCTTTCAATCATTACATGCCAAATCAATCAAGAATTCATGTACCTATATTCTATTATAGAATTTATTCTTTTTCTGTCAAAAGTTCATGAAACTATTAAAATTCCCTTTAATTACTGTTAATTTTCATGAATCAGAGTAATTCCTGAAAATTCAAAATACATCACCACAGAGTTTGTAAAAATTATTTCAGATTCTGATCAGTTAGTAATGGGGGTCTTCATTTAATTAGTTCATTACAGAACACAATACAATAATGTGCAGGGTTTGAAACTAACACTTAAGTCCTGGGTAGTCCAAGACTGGTAAAATATTCTGAATTTACCTCTCCCAAGCAAGAGGAGGGGGCAAACCCTCTCCCCCATTGCCCATGTGTGTCGCTGAGCTGCTCAGACTGCAACTGGCCGCTACTGACAGCCATGTCGGCTAGATATTAAAATCACTTTCCTGAAGTGCTACCTTAAGTGTCAAACCTTGACAAGTATACAACGTAGCCTGAGTAACAGGCTTAATTATTTACTAGATGCAATATTATCATAAGTTAAATCCCACCAGAAGTTAAAGTCAGAAAGTTAGTGAATCATTCCTAAGCTGTGAGATGTCAGAAGACCCGGGTGGACACTTTTTCTGTGAGCTTACTATATATGGCCTGTTACCCAAGTACTCAAGTGAAAGTTGTTCTATGCTTGCTCCAGATATTTCAATTTTACTGGTTTTAGCTTCATGTGTGTTAAATATGGGTTAAAAATATGCATTTTAAAAACAGGCACTTTGTTATTCATAATTTAACTTTTTAACTTTTTCTGACTGGTTCGACATGCGAGCTATTCATTTATCATAATAAAAAGGAAACTACACCCATCATTTAATAAGGACATATATGACGTTTCACGATAATATATAATCAAGTACAATTTACTTACACTCTATCTCTCACTTCCACAAAAAATCGTAGGGTATATTACTTGTATTATATCTGTTTTAGATTGATTGATTATATGTTGTTTTACGTCCCTCTTGCGAATCTTTCATTCATATGGAGATGTCACCACTGCCGATGAAGGGCTGCAAAATTTAGGTCTTTGCTCGGCGCTTATGGCCTTTGAGCAGGGAGGGATATTCATCGTGCCACACCTGCTGTGACATGGGACCTCGGTTTTCGCGATCTTTGTCATCTTCACTTGTTTATGCAATATAGAAATATCATCTTAAGGTGTTAGGTAGGGATCAGGGAAAGTTTGCAGTGTTTAAGATCAAGTTGTATGAAATCTTCTCTTATGTTGGGGTTAGATAAGTCTCCAGGGGATATCATGAATCACATTAGTTATTCTACATAATCTACTTTTGAACAGTATTATCAATTTAACTCTTCAAAAACAGCAGATAGGGGAGTATATATATATGGAGATCTGGCTGGGGGTGGAAGGGGGATGTTGGAAAAAAAATTGAGAAAATTGGGGGGGGGGGGGGCTCTAATTTACTTCAGTTATCATGTAAGTTTAGGGAATTTTCTTGTTGTGCTTTACAAAGAATATCCATTTTGTTTCTTGTTTTATGAATGGCCAGATTACTTTATCAATCAAATTCATTACTTTTTTGTAGCAATAAATTTGTATGTTTTTGGAATTTAATAATGAGATCATTATTGATGATTAAATGTTTGAAATTATTTATTCATGTTTTGGAGTATTCATCATTGTGGATTCAAGTTTGAGTGATATGGGAAGATAAATGTAATGAAGAGCTGAATGTGAATGGAGCTTATTTGTTGAATGAGTTACAATACTTTCAGTTCGGTACTTATCTACTCTGACAATGATGAAGAGTTTAGCTTAGGGATATATATGGTATTCAACAGAAAAACTACAGCAATGGTAACATTAAAGCAATGGTATAACTGTAAATTGCAAATAAGTCATTGAAAAGAACAATTTTCCAGAAAATGTCATATTTTTATATATTGTACATTCAGTTTCTTTAGTTACTTTCTGTTTTACATACATGTCAACGTATATATATGAATTTTTTATCTTTTCATTTCTAACCTTATCTTTAAAGTTGGCCTATACAGCAATATCCCATTTAGACACCAGTTTTGACACAAATTTTGGCTTTGAAGTCCTTTAGGGTAGGACTGTTCCTAAGATCTTTTTTTATATTTTGATAGGTCACAGTTTTGGGAATAATTTACAATAGTATTTCTAATGTATCTCGACATAATAACCAGCAAAAATGTATTATAGTATAGAGTATGAGACGTTATATGGTACGGTAAACTGTAGTGGCTTCTTCAATGATCAGGAAAGCGGCAAACACTTGCATGCAGGTATTTAATACAAAAATGTCTTATGAAAGCATCTAGTTTCTTTTGCTACCCTGAAATGATCCTTATTTTAAAATATCTTGTTAAGTCAACAGCTATCACTAATATTCTTCAAATAAAATAAAACGATACAACAGTCAATCAATCTATGAATTACGAATCAATTCCATGGTCTATTTTCAGTGGGTTTTTAGCCGGGTATCCGGTTATAGGCATGACCTGCTCTGCGCGTAGTAATCTGGAAGCGGCCCCAACAACCGCCAAAATAAACTTACGCTCTTCATAATCAATCCATCGTAATTTGTTTTTGAATGCTAATTAAATCCATGATAGCTCTTTATTATTTCAAACCATGTTTTGATATTAAAAACATTTGAAAGTGAAGGGATGTTTTTTAGTTGCGTAGCAGACAGTTTCTTCTCTCTATAGTGAGCTAGGGAGGCTTTTCTGGCAGTGATGTAGAGTTTCTATCTTGATCACGAAAGNAGAGATGTAGAGTTTCTATCTTGATCACGAAAGTTAAGCAATGGCGAGTGTGGTTAGCACCTGGATTGGTGATCGCTACATGTTGCACTTTTTTCCACTCATATGGAGACCTCACCATTGCCAGTTTTATGGGTTTTATTTTTCAATACAGTTATATATTATAACCTGGCTATCAGTACATTTAAGTACTTTGATTTTTTTTTACCTTTAATATGCAGTATCGAAATTGTCATAGAGTAAGATCAATCATCAAATATTCATATTTCCAACTATTTTCTCTGTAATAACCCATTGATTCCTTATAAAGCTCCATTGTTGTAAATTCTCTATGTACATAATGTCAATTGCACGTAAATGAATGACATCAGTGGGTGGGGACGATGGAAATTAAAATGGAATATACCATGTGTAGTAGGCAGTATTTTTGATACATGTATGTCAATTTTGTATTTTTGTTTTTAATGTTTGGCACATGATCGAGGTATATATGTGATTACTACATTTTTAATGGAAAACATGAGAATTTATGATTAATGGCTCTGCCATTATGGATTTATCCCATTTTTCATTGTTACAGTAGCTAATTATTCTACATGGTGACTTAGCAAACCTTCAATATACCTTTAATACCTTTGACATGAGATTTGAATTTTCTTCTCTGGCTCGTCTCTTTTTACCGTAGTAGTTGTCCATATTAATTACTGTACTCTTTTTTTCTCCAGTAGACTATTTTCTCATGCATTTGTACATCTTTTCTTATTCTCACTTCTTAAATCATGATTAATCAGTTGACTCAGCCACCTAATTTGACCTCCTGAATTTCCCATTTGTTGGTGACCCATGCATATAGGATTTCCCATAATATTCCAGGATTTTATGTGATCTCTGAGGCTCTTGTCCTGTATTTTTATTTTATGTACCTAAAAATTACCTTTGAATTTTGTGATTTTTAACTCAATAATAAACTCTTCATAAGGATCTAGTTCAATAATATTTCATTTCTTTAATTTTAACAATTTTGCTGACCCACTGTTGATATCCAATACCGTGACTGTAATCATTGTCCCTGACCACTGTGCAGGCACTTGTTTCCGTAAAAAAGCGATGACGTCTGTATATTATTAGTATAATATTAAGTACAGAAGCCATATATAATAGCTTATTTACAGAAACAAATGCCTGTGTCTCTAACCTACATACGGTTTTCCATACTTTTGTAATTAGCATCAAATCACATATCTTCAATATCTTGTATTTACATACATAATAGTTTTAGGTCATTTGCCTTACATATCTATATTTCCCATTACTCTGACCTTAGTTAACCTTTGATTTCTGTCTTCTCTTGATTTTAGCTGTTCATCCATTCATTTCCTGTATTTTTGTCTAACGAGCTGATATATTTTTGCTTTCCTGTATATTTGATTGATTTTCTATATTTTTGGGATTCTACTTGACCCCGAATCTTTAATTTCCTGTAATTTCATTATCACTGTTGACCTCCATTGATCTCTAGTTTTCATAATATTTTCTGATCCACTTTTGATGTTTATTTTTTTCTTCAATAATTGAAGCTGTCCTACCTTTGATGTTTATTTCTTTTTTTCAAAATGATTGAAAGCTGTCCTACCTTTAAGTTTAGTTGTTGGTTTTTTCAATGATTGAAGCTGCCTACCTTTAATGTTTAGTTGTTGGTTTTTTTTCAATGATTGAAGCTGTCTTAATTACCTTTGATGTCTTGTATTTTCCTCTCCTGTGGACTAGCACCATCAGACATTGTGGCATCAGACGGACTAGAGAGAGCAGAACCCCCACTCTCGGCATCCATCTTTAACTGGATCAAGATAGAAACCACTGGAAAAGAGAGAGAGAGAGATCGAGTACAGTACAAAATTGTAAATGCAGTAGCTTTCAAACATTTATAGGTTTTTTTTCTTTTTTTTTTTTAATCTTACATGATGGAATCAGTTGTGACACAGAAAAATAATCCTCTTCAAGTCCAAAACCTAGTACTACCTTATTCTAAGCAATCTAGACAGATTTAGCCAGTGATGATAGATATATAAATACAATTCATTATCAAATTATCAAGCACATGCAGTATATCTCAATGTCTTTCACACCAATGAAATCAGTGACACACAAACACACCAATGAAAACAGTGACACAATGATTCAGAAGTACAAGCATCCACACAGCTAGGCCCTGAAGAATTAATAATTGCCTACAAAAACCCAAAACCAATATATAGCGTTAATGTAAATCATAGAAGTATAATAATATACATGTATAAATAGAATAATTTCATCCACTCGGCAAATGTTAATCAAACATAGTTTTGTACATGTATACATGTACACGCATGTACATTTATAAATGCAGGCTTAAATTTCATGTGATTTATTGTAAAAGTACATTCCTATGTACCAGGTTCTGTAGATCTAGATTGCATAAATTAATCTCCATGGGCAACATTTGTGGAAGGTACATGTATGAAAGACAAATAGGCGAAGGTAACATCGTGGCAAACGTAATCATAATCCAAAAAACATATACAAAATCGAGTGTTGGGCAACACGGACCTCCGACAAAGCGAAGGCAGGATCAGGTGCCATGGAGGAGTAAGCATCCTCTGCTGACCGGTCACACCCGTCGTGAGCCCGTAGTCGAAATAAAGTAAACGGTATTACCCGTAGTCAAATCTAGTAGGAAAATGACAGTCTAACAAAGGGTATGAAACAAATCAGTCAACATATGACTTAGTGATACTTTGTAATCACAAACAAGGTCATTATAGCGACCGTAGAATTTGCGAAATGATGACTTTAAACGAGATTCGTTATAACCCTGCAACTTCAACTTTTTTGTTAGACACATTTTCAAAGAATTTTTAAAAATATTGTAGGCCAGAACATCTCCATCTTTTCTCAAGGACAAAGGAATCCCAGGAGGATGAGGTGTGATCTTCATCCGAGTCAGGCACCCTTCAACATTCCATCGTAGAGCCAAGAGGCCCATAATATACAGTCAGTCTACTGGGCAGAGACATTTAGTGCCCTTTGCCCTTCTGCAAGATTCCAGTACCAATTCAATATCTGGTCCAGTGACTGAGTGTACACAGAGCAATTCAGAACACATAAGATGGAAGTTTGACCCTAAGGCATTCAGCAGCAACTTTTAAATTAAACTAGAAAACTGACACGGTCAGCAAGGGCCCCGCCGAGGGCTATCAAAGGACAGCGACATCTGTATTTGATATAGAAATGTTTAGTACTGGTATATGTGAAACTATATTAAATTGTGAATTATAACATCCATATCAATTAACACACTGAATAAGCATTTCTAGAAACAAATACTTCAAGAAATTTTTACTCGATCGAAGCAAACCTCAGGTAAACAAAATATGAAAATATTCCTGTAACTGACATTTAAGAATAATTCCATAAATGTATTAGTTTTCCAATAAGTTGGACAAATATATTTTATACACTTGTGCCTCTTATTGTAGAATAAGATTGTGCAAAGTTTCAAAACTGTACGATAAAAACTTTTTGAGTAATCGCATCACTACGAAAATGGTGACGGACAGACGAACGGACGGAACCCAGAATTTATACACTTCTGCCTCTTATAGTAGAGTACAATTGTGCAAATTTTCAAAACTGTACGATAAAAAAGTGTTTGAGTTATCGCATCACAACGAAATTGTTGATGGACAGACAGACAGACGGACAATGTGATTACTATAGGCACCCGCATTTCATCGGGCCCTAATAAAATGTTTGTTGTATATACACATTGTTATTTCACAAGGTTGATTGAAAAGTTTAAAAACAAGGCAGTAGGTATATAACTTTTAAAGAGGCTAAATAATCATTCATAATTGCTATCATAGTGTGATTGAATGAAAATGCCCCGAAATTGCCTTGCTGCGACGAAAAGTGCCCTTTTGAGCATATGACTCTTCTGGCCCAATGGATTTTGAGAAGATTTTTAAAGAGACATTTCCCTAAATATACACATGTAAAACTTTAATCTCCATTTGTGGCCCAGGCTACCTCCAGGAGCCATGGTTTTAACAAACTTCAATTTGCACTGAGTCAGGCATTGTTTACCTCATTTAGTACCTCCCCCATTAAAAAAAAATTGCAGTTTTAATAACTGCATGTGCAATCACACTCAAATCTACCCAACATGTGGATTCTTCAATGCATACATGTAGCAGAATGTTTTCATACATATTCCTATGTAAAACTCATATGATCATGGTTTGAATGAACTTAGAAGTTGAATATTTATAAACACGGACGATTCTTAGCAATTGCTTTTCTGGTCTGGCCATATACTTGTGATAAAGATTTTAAAAAATACTTCAAACTAATTTGACTAATTTTCAATGAAGAACTGGTGTGACCCTTTAAAAATAATTAAATCGTTTTCACCCAAGGATGATTAATGTGCCAAATGAAGTTTTAAGCAAGAGCCACGCAAACGTAGCAATATACACCTGTCATGGCCCAGACAGTGGTAAAACCATTATGTGCATTTTGACCTTTCACCAGTTACCTTGGCTCAAGGTCATGACACATCCTTAGTTCTAGGGCAACAAATCTGTGAAATATTATTGAAATCCCGGGCCTGCACTCATTGAAAAGTTATGGCTGGACATGTTAAAACCACTATGTGGATTGTCACCTTGACCTCAAGGTCATGACACTTCCTTGGGTCTAGATCCAACAATTCTGTGAAAGACTATTCCAATCCATGCACTCAGTGAAAACTTATGGTCCGGACAAGGTTAATACCACTATGTGCATTGTGACCTTGATATCTGACCAGTGAACTTGGCTCAAGGTCACGACACTTCCTTGGATGTAGACCAACAGTTCTGTGAAATATTATTCCAATTCATGCACTCGGTGAAAACTATGATCCGGACAAAGTAAAAACCACTATGTGCATTGTGACCTTGACTTTGAACCATGACCTTGGCTCAAGGTCATGCCACTTTCTTGTGCCCATCACAACAATT
This sequence comes from Ostrea lurida, assembly GCA_903981925.1. Lineage (NCBI taxonomy): Eukaryota > Metazoa > Mollusca > Bivalvia > Ostreida > Ostreidae > Ostrea > Ostrea lurida. The sequence continues at coordinate 35,785 of CAJDSM010020128.1, forward strand.
CTCTGAAATATTATTCCAATCCATGCATTCAGTCAAAAGTTATGGCCTGGACAATGATTAAACCATTAAGTGTGTACTGACCTTTGACCAATACCCTTGGGTCAAGGTCATAACACTTCCTTAGGTCCAGGGCAACAATTCTGTGAAATATTATTCCAATCCATGCATTCAGTCAAAAGTTATGGCCTGGACAATGATTAAACCATTAAGTGTGTACTGACCTTTGACCAATAACCTTGGGTCAAGGTCATGACACTTCCTTAGGTCCAGGGCAACAATTCTGTGAAATATTATTCAAATCTACTAAATAAAGGAGTTATGGCCCGGACAAACTATTTGCCAATGTTAAAACTATTATGTGTATAGTGACCTTGACATTTGACCAATGTCATGACACTTCCTTAGGTCCAGGGCAACAATTTTGTGAAATATTGTTCAGATCTACAAAGAGGTTCAGGAGTTATGACCCGGACAAACTATTTCGGACGGATTTAGTCGGACGCCGTAAGACGGACGGACAACGCCATAACATAATATGTCCCGTCTGAAGACGGGCATATAAAAATCAAAAATGTGAAAAACTTACAAATTATATGACAAAACTTAAAAAAAAAAAAAAAAAACTCACAAGGGCTTAAAAAATTAAAATTACATATAGATGTACATATGAATACCATTTTAATTAGATCAAAGGGATATGATACCATTTTTTGTGCTATATGTAATATCACTCATCCTCATACATAGATATATATCTCACAAAGTGGTTTTCTTCCTTTGTTAATGATATCTCTATTATGTGTATTAGTGCAGTGCTTGACACAGTCAGGTACATAAACTAGGATTTAAATGAAAAACTAAAATTTTGCCTCTACACGTATACCAGTGCTTTGAGAAGAGAATTAATTACCACATTTACTGAAATCAATACTATAAAATAATGTATAAGGGCTAATTTCAAATTGTTGTTAAGTATTACCAAATCTGTCAAACAGGAAGTCGTCTCTTGCATCATAATAATCAGAAGTGTAGCAAGAGAGTCCTTTTAAATGACAACGTTAGTCACTAGCAACCACAAAATGAATCAGCACAGACTCTATCAGCCCTAAAACAAACTTTCTCGCCTCTAAAGATAACTTCATTGAGCATAAGGCGGCATTGTTTCTGATGTCTCATAATGGGAATCACTCGATCCTACATCTCTCCCAGGCACGACACGCGTAATGTTACTCACACTAAGTGCGATATCAAGCATTTCTTCCTTAAAAATGTGCTAAATGCAGTGTACAAAACACTTGATATTAATGGTTAAAAATTAACCTCGTCTTCCTTTATTTTGAGATACTGTAATTTCTTTCCTTTAGTGACGCAATCTTGCTCTTAATACCACGTGCGTATATAATTAGAAACCTACATATGGTTAAATCAAAATAGCTGGATGTGCTAAATTTCTCCACAACCTCCATCTGCAGATCTGTACACAATGAATACCTGTATACAGTGAA
>CAJDSM010020131.1:3079-16177 GCA_903981925.1 Ostrea lurida
AACCGTTAATGTTAACATGAATCAAAATTATCACCGCGGACAAAATTAACAACTATATACGGTTATAAGGAATTCAAACATCACAGTGGACTGAATTACAAATAAAAATATTTTCATCGTTTTATAAAAGGTTATCTTGCCAATAAGAATTTAAAGAATCTTACGTACTTTTTATGGTTAGCCTTCGATAGGTAACACTCTATCGAACTGCTCGCTTCGGAGATACCGGATGTGGTGTATATATTAGGGGGATTTCTAGCGCCGTATCAAGGAGAGATGGTCTTCCCAGACAAATGTTTAGATATTGGGAACATCTGCCCCGATAACAATTTAAAATAGGTAATATGTACCTTTCATTTGTTACCTGGTAATGACACAACAGCATTCTGTCGAATATTGCTATAATGGCTAGATATTATAATCAATTTTTAATCGAATATTCATATAATGTACATATACTTATATATGTAGTGTTGGAAATTTCCAATTATCGAACTAATTTTTGGCTTTCACACTTGAACTTTCGGTGTTGTACAGTAGTGTTCAGGTATTGCAGTGCTACATATATGGCCATTATAAATTACTACGAAGTAGGAAAATAGAAAAGTTTTTTTGGGTAGAAAGTACTGTAAGCAAGAAGAAATTTAGTGTATTGAAAAATTATATTACCCTCCCAATTCTAGTGAAGACAAAATGAAGGCTAAAGACTAAATTCTATTTACCCTCCAATTTTAATTGAAGACTAAATGAAGGCTAAGGACTCGAAATGCCTATCAAACTAATTTAAATTATGATCCTCTTTACCATGCACCAAATCAATTATCATACAGATTTTATAGTTATTCGGAAATTACGCACTTCATGAAGAGTCTTGAAAATTGTATTAAATCTGCTCGATGACTGCATAGCATAGGTTTGGCATAAGTTGGAATATTGCACTACTAAGCATTTAAGGGGGAATGGACACGTTTTGAATTGAAAATGTTCAAATTTTCTAGATTGCCAAATTTTGATGTTTGCAATGCTGACTTAAAGTATTTCTAATGATCAGGAAGAATTTGAACGCATCTGTTGACTTCCAAGTGAGATACAGCACTTATCAATTCTTTGCTTATGTAAATTATAGAAGTTCATTCTAAACACAACAAGGCAACGGCAAGCGTATGGCATCCCTCCGCACACTACATTTTCAACAATAGTCAATAATGACCTTTGACCTTGAAAATCATAGGATTTACCCTTCCATAGGCAACATTTGTGAAAAGTTTGATGATTCTCTGCATGAATGTTGTGTCTTCTATTTTGTTCACCAAGATATTGAGGCATTCAATAGTGACTTTTTGGCCTTAAAAACAATAGAGAACATCCCACTCTCCATAGGGAAACATTGGTGGAAGGTTTGATGATTCCTCTGATAAATGCTGTTATCTTCACTTATTCACAAGGGATTTTCGGCAAGTTTCAAGTGGACCTTGGACCTTTGACCTAGAAAATCAATAGGGTCATCCTCTCTCTATGGTTAAACATTTGTGGAAGGTTTGATAATTTCCCTGCATGAATTGCTGTGTCCACTATCTTTGGATCACAATTTAAATTCAAAGTCAATTAGTGACCTTCACTTTGACCTTTAACCTTGAAATCATATGGGTTCATCCTCTCTCCATGGACAACATTTGTGGAAGGTTTTTTGATGTGATTCTCTGATGAATGCTGTGGCCCCTAATTCTTGTTCACAAGAATTTTAGTCAATAGTCCATAGTGACTTTTGACCTTGAAAATCAATAGGTTCATCCTCTCTCCATGGGCAACATTTATGGAAGGTTTGATGATTCCTGATGAATGCTGTGCCTCTATCTTGTTCACAAGAATTTTAGTAAGGATCATAGTGGAACCTTGATCTTTGAAATCAATGGGGTTCATCTTCTCTCCATGGGCAACATATTGTGGAAGGTTTGATGATTCCTCTGATGAATGCCCTTGCTTCTGTCTTGTTCACAAGGTTCCAACACACACCACACACACACACACACACACATTCCGCCACGGCAGCGATGCTATATCCCCTTCGCAATTGTGCCGAGGGATAGTTTAAACGTGTCTAATGTTTCTTCAACATTCTATTTGTTTAACAATGATATTTCTACCAAGCAATTTTTTGTAAACCATAAACAAGACTCGAGCCTTTTTACATAGCGAGGATTTGTGAGACGCTGTATCCTTTACTTGTAACTTCAACAACTCTTTTGCAATTTGACCACTAGAAATAACTTCGATTTAAGCCATTTTAAACATTCAAAACTAGAAATCTAAAATTTTAGCATTTTAGTTCAAAACGTGTCCATGTCCTTAAATGTACTTTATCATTGACCTAATATTTTGTGTTCTTAGAACTAAGCCAGACCATTTAAAAAGAGGGGTGTTGCTAAAACGCGGAACGGAAAAACGAATCGGAACGATTAATATTGTATACAATAATGCTATGTTAATGGTTCAATATCTGTAACTATGAACAAAGACAAGCAGAAAATACTGAGAAGAACGGGAAAGCATTCTTCGTTCGGGGCCTTTTAACAAGGAATTCCCATTGGCTAGCCCTGGTAAGGGGGTCCAGAGGCGAAGCTCTCGGCAGCTGAAAACGATTTTTAGAATTTTTTATTGAGTCTGGAGGCACCCAGATGGCCACTAGTAGGGGGGTTTCGCCCCCCTGAAGCTGAGTGGTTTTTATCTTTTTCATTTAAAAACTGGGGGGGGGGGAGGTGTTACACATGCACCCCCAAATCCTGGATACGGCGGAGTTCGTTTCTATCCATAAACACTTCTTGAATGTATCACTGGTGTTCAGTGGAGACTGCTTGTGTTAATGCTGTTTCATGTGAAATCTGCCGTCAAGGTCATTACAGGGGAAAGTGTCAAACTGAGGAAACAATTTAATGAAAATGAAACCGGCCGTGTTTAAGGAATTGAAACTATGGTCAGCCTCGATTTCTTTTCTGGTCATCGCTCTTGGTAACAGCACATGCTGGATTAAAGTTCGTTGTCTTCAACGTCAGACGGAAGTTGCATCCCTTGATTTCTAATTTTAGAACTATTGCTTCATAGAGATGATGTGATACCTATTTATTCATTATAAAGTTTCTAATAAAGGGAATTCTCTGTTGTTTTATTAGACTCAAATTTTGGGTAATAAACACCCTATATATTTACAACCGGGAACTGAATTGGAACGGGCTGGTTTGGCAACTGTTTCTGTGTATGAATCAGATCGGCATAAACAAACTCGTGATATCATTTTGTGAACTTTTGATAAGGCCCTACTTACGTGTATAAACTAAAAATTTTATGTGATACATCCTTGTAAAATAATTGTTTTTTAAAAACCTTGTTAAAGTTGGAACTTTGCGTGCAATTTGATTTTCTGCTTGTCTTCGGGTTTAGTTTCTGACCCATAGCAGGATCTACATTGATAAATTACATTGACAAAAACAACAATATGGAATGGATTTTTATTGCAAGGGTTACATTAGATGCTATACATGTAACATTTTGAACAAGGTTTAGTAGTTCTTCTTATGACAACGCGTTTGACATTGTAATCAATCCAATTCTCATTTTTGCCAAACGTTACTTTGTGTCTGTCGTCTTTTCCGGACTTCATTATTTCCAAAAAAAAGATATATCCTACAGAATAATCCCCTGTTCGGTATTCATACTACTTCTCTGTCATAAGAACTCCTTTTCTTCATACACTTAGCTCATATGACAAATCACGACTTACCAAAAATTACGACTAAGATAAACACAATGCCACAATAGTAAGATGGCCACTGTCTGTATTGCACAGAAAGTTAAGGCTTTATTCAAAGCTTTGGCCTTCGTGGTCGTTGAACCCTGTGAGAGGTCACGGTATAATGAAACTCACTGTTTTTGCCGATAAATATGTCCATGTTTATGAATATCTGTTCTCCTAGTGTTCCTTCACAAGCGATTAAAAATGGTTCCTCTATTCTTCTGAAAAGAAACAAATCCAGATAAAAAGCTGGTACTTTAAACTCGGGTTCCAGGCAATGAAAAATTCATGTAAATAATTTTTTTTTTATTTAAAGCTATTAACTCTTTGCATTAACGTATTCTTGTTCCTTGTTGGTTTGAATATATGTTAAACATAAAACTATGACTCAAGACTAATGCCATGTCCTCTTAGGAAAAAAAAAACCATGAAATAGAGCTTTAAACATGTTCGAACTTATTGAATATTTATAATTTAACATGTACTTTCCAGAGTACAAAGTACCTTCATTCAGATTATTATTTCAAATGAAACGACACTTTTTAGGCAAAACGTACGGCTGAAGATCATAAAAATAAACTCGGGTAGCCCCGCCTGTGGGACTTCCCCACATCCCCCGTAACATTCTCCATGACCGTTAAGTCGGGTATTCACCCAAAGAGCAGATGGCTTTCATCAAGGTGTGCATCACTAAAGTTCACGTGGTTAAGGAAGGATCTTGTTCTGTAGAAGGTCTGAAAGATTCTTTGAAGTCTCCAAACTTGAAGGAATCTTTTCGAAGTCAAATTTTCTTGAAACATTCTGAGATGAAACAATAGTAACATTTATTTTAGCATTGTAATGCTGTACACCAAAGTAAGAGGAAATTGTTATTCTTACCAAAGAGCACAATGTCCCACAAAACGGTTGGGGAAGGATTTCTTAAGCAAACAAGGAAATTTCCAAATGATCACTGTAAGCTAATCTGGCCATTATCCCGACGTTTGTTATACATACATGTAATTAATATCGGGATTATCCCAGACTAACCTATGCAAGACCAATAACGTTGATGTCCGCCATGTGCAGTTATCCTTTCCCCAGAAGGGCTAGTTGTGTACACTGGGCGATTTGTGTACTTTGTATTGTTGACTTTGACTACTTGCTTAATAGTTTACCCAAATACTAGAGCTCAAAATCTTGACAATACCATGTTAATCAATATGGGGAGCATAGGTTCATTCTCTTTATAAGAAAAGATGGGGTAAAACGAGGAGAAAATTGTAAGAACCTTGGCAAGCTGGCCTCATTCGACTGGCGTTTTGTGTTTTGTGCGATACTTGAAATCATTTTTAATTGTGGGGGTCAAGTTCCGAGGTGTAACCAAAATTTTGCTGGTTCAGTGGGACTGTATTTCGTGGGCACATTTGATTATTCATTGCGATAAAGATAAAAGGAAAAAAAAACATGTTCGTGGGGGAGTAAATTCGTGGGTAAGAGTGACCACGAAATACACGAACAATTAGTCCCAACAACAATGATGATTTCCACTACTAGTTTCATATCGACACATTGGATTCTTAGGTTACAATACATAATTATATATATGCCATTTATTCGTACCATATTAAGATTGGTTAACTCGTCATCCGTTTGTATTGCACGTGCTGTATGTATTCTTAATGCTTTCTCACAACCCGGTATTCTTTTCAATAAAAATGTATATCCAAAATTAAAATTACAAAATGCTACAATAGATCTGAGCGGAGAAAGAATCTTGTGAAGGTTTGGAAGGCAGTGTGATAAGTCTGTTGAATGCAGACCTTTATGCTGTATATTTTTTGTACGTTGCAGATGGACCTATCGGCTGCCTTTGAACTGTACATCATCCATACTGCCTGCAGATACTCAATGACCTTGGAATTAAGGGCCACTGTTGCTTCTTGTGGTTCGCGCCCTGTTTTAACCAATTAGACCACTTGATTGCCAAAGGAAGTGGCAAAGAGTTGGGTTTGGCGGTCCCAAAGAAATGGATCCTTGGGCCTGTCCTCATTCAGTATCTATGAAAGCATTCCTGGGGCACTTCTCCGAAGGTAAAATTGTCTTGGTCACATTCATGTTGACAATAATGAACTGTATATATCAGCTTCAATTTCCAATTGTAGTCAGTCAGATTGGAGTCTTTGATGGATGGTAAAGTTCAGGCATGGATGGCTCCAGCATCACCTCAAGGACAACACAGACAAGACTGAGGGCTAGTGATATCCTTCAAACATATGGCCTCTAAATGCACATCAAACCCCAATTTTTCACTGGGCATGCACCGTTAGGAAAATACTCCATCACTCTGTTACTGAAGCCAAGGCCTTGGTTGTAACCACTTGACTTGTCACATGATCGTAAAGGCACAATATATTATCAGTATGCAGAGGAATCATCATCCCACATTAAGAACTTGAGCCAGTCTCGGAGATAATATGACAGGAGCCTGTTGGAATGTGTTGTCCGTTGCTTTCATCACCAACCAAAGCTGAACTACTGTAGCTCTCTCTTCTTGCGGCTTACCATTAAAAACAGATCCAGTGGCTTCATTCCATACAAAATGCTGCAGCCCGAATCATCTCAGGTCATGACAGTATTACACCAGGTACTACGCTCCCCCCCATCGGGCTGTCAGTTTCAACATATCTTAAAGAATTGGTGTCAACAATCAATCATTATGTTGAATACTGGTCACAACATTATTAATATGTTGAATATTGATTGAAACATTATATTAATATATTAAAATGGCGAAGTAACAAAGTATGAAACGTAATCATAGCAAAAACCACATACAAAATCGAGGTATAGGGGCCAACACGACCTTCGACGAAAGCGAAGACCAGGATCAGGTGCCATGGAGGGTAAGCATCCTCTGCTGACCGGTCACACCGCCGTGAGCCTGTAGTCGAAACAAAAGTAAACAGGGGTTACCCGTCGTCAAATCTAGTATTGAAATTATCAAATACTTATTGCAGCATTATCATCATTCAAATACTGATTACAAAACATTGTCAATAGCTAAATACTGATTGTAAACAATATATCAAGTAAAATAAACAGTTGATTGCAACATTATATATGGATTTAAGTATATCAGGATTCTGATTGCAACATATCAAACTGACAAAAAACTAGTTGCAAACTTTATGTTATATACAATATGATGATTGTCACATTATCGTTAAATAACTTTTTTGCAGATTTAACATTACAAAGAAAAGCTAACTAAACATATTATACCCTTTGGACACAATGAACAACTACATGTAAAAGTAACTAAAAATATACCACAGTGGACTCGTTTACCTTTATCTTATTTAGCGTATATCGTTCTCCAATCTTACCTCCACAACTCTTTCTTCAACTCGTGACGTGTATTTTTTTGTCTTATACTAGTTACAATACAGCAGCACCAATTATCAAACGGGAGATAACCACTTGGCAACCCTATTTATTTCTCTTAATCGAACTTTCACATTTAGGGATGAAATTCAAATTTATAATTTGGCTTATTTGAGTGTTTCTATTGTGAAATGTATAAGAAAGATCTCTTGTTACCGAAGAAAACATTAGTTGATTCCTGTTGTATGTAGATCTTCTCGCAATGGCCTTCCGATGACTTGATAATCTGGTATTTTGTCGCGTGTTGTTAAGGGAACACCGTGGTCCATTTACCGACACACTCCTAATCACTTCCGCTGAGGGGATTCGTTTGATTCAGGGGTCTTGGTGGGATTGCTGGAATTCTTGTTTCTGAATTTCCAGAGGTTACTGTTGTCTCAACAGGTGGCGCTGGTTGACGAATCAAATAGACATTCGGGGTGAAAGGTGAAGGACATTTCTCAGCTTTAATAGATAGTGTTACACCCCATTCCGGACTTTTTTCTAAAAAAAATATACATGAACAATAGTACGACAACGCCATAATTTGCATTTAAATTACGTCTTATAGAATATCATTCTGGAATGTCAATATTATTTTCAGTGGTTTATCTCTATATATACAAAACGCATGTGTTTTGCTTAGTGAAGATTTATTGCAAGGTTCTGTTTGCCAACATGAGGAATTGGATCCAGTGCTGATAGTATTATTTACTTAACATTTAAACCCTGAAATAAGGGGTGATAATATATAGGATCTCCCATTGATTTTTGTGGTTGTGATATGATGATTATCCAACGAGGTTGTGTGTTTTCTATCCCCGAGCCTTGGCGATGGGAAAAGAAAAAACAACGAGATTCTTTTTTATCAATATTTTTTTTTCAGACTAAGCCTAAATGAATAAGGATTTCAAAATTCTCTTTTGTTTACCTTGAGCCCGAATTACCTACGCCAACGTTAACATTACGCAGCTTAAAAAAGTTTTGCTTGGGAATATTGTAAAAAAATAAGAAAATTGACAGTCGAAATGTTTAAATCAGAGAAAGATTATTCTTAAATGAGAGAAAAATACATTTATTAGTATCATACACATGTATTACATAGAAACTGTGTTGAAAATATGAGTCATGCAATGATGACGTATGGATGACGCGAATGATTTTTTTCTCTCTCTTTTTGTTGTTGTCGCGAGTGTCATGGAGCATCTGTACATCACTATTGACAGAATTTTATGGTTTCCGTGACATGGAGGGACGTGGAGCTATTTTATGTGAATTGTGTTAGGGTTTCTTACATCTGTATTCGTTTGATGAAATCGTTTTGTCTCAGAAGCAGAGATGCTAGATGTGGAGTTAGGCCTTACCCGGCTGGTGTGAGTTTGGTGCATGGATGATGGAATTGGAATGTTTGATAATTCCACTTAAATAAAGGAAGTTAAATACGTGACAACGGGATATTTTCTTTGTTTCGTAATGTGGTCCTATGGGATTTCTATCCACTCGGAGAGATTTTACGGAGCTTACGTCATTCAGTTTCAGACGGAACGGGGGGAGGGGGTTACATTTGACTTTCAAGAAGCAGGGCAGTATTTGAAAATGACGGCCTTTTTCAATCTTTAACCAATTTCTTAAACAATTCATATAAATATATTGTTTTTCAAAATTTTTGAGAAATTTTTCAACATCAGTGTCACTTCCTTCAATATTTTTGATATCGATATTATTGGGGAAAATTCTGGTCATCTTTGATTCAGAACCACATTTCGTCACGCGGCTTAGGAATAACATACTGTGGATTTGATATGGGAAAAAAAAATATCAATAAGTGATACATGTATCAATTTGGATAAAGGGAAGTTGAATATGTGATAAATAAGTTATCAAGGCATTTGGAGTTGTGAAGCCTTTTTTAACTACAGGTAGAATGTACCATGGTGGTTTTTTTTTATTTTTATTTTATGGTTTGTGTGGTGGTTTATTTAGTTATAACTGATAATGGATAAAATGTTGATGTTCTCTATATAATTGAAATTATTTTGAAAATTTACTATGCTGTTATCCTTTTAAATATTAAGACATATCTTCATATTATCAAAACATATGGCCTTAAACCAAGCATTCAATAAACCCACAATATTTTGTTGGAAACACTCTGATGCCCAACCAAGTACTCTGAAAAGTTAGATATCAAGAAGCATGCTTGGGTTTTCTAATATTATACTATTTATGTAGTCTTTGGAAGATCAGGTCTCCAAATAATCCGTTGGTATTCCTCATGACCACTAATTTGTGCCCCTTATTGGCAGTCTTAATTTTATTTCATATGAAGCAGGAATTTGTTAAAAAATTGGTTACCGCGGATAAAAACAAAACACTTGCCGTGTCCTTCAACTTAGATGAGTGCTATCATTAACAATCATAATTTTCACAAATTATGTCCATTTTGATATATCCCGAAAACTCAACTATAAAGGACACCACAGAATCTCCCCTACATTCGATACGCAAGAGCTTGTTCTGCGTACGATCCAGTTTTTGAATCGAGGGCAAGCTACTTACAGGACAAGTTTTGTTGCAGGATTCAACAGCACGTTTAAAGGCAGCATTTCGTAAAATTCTTATGGTCGTTATAACAATTTAGTTTATCAATATGACCTATCATGAAGTCAAATGCTGTCTGATGTGTTTCTAGCCATTGTTAAGCCGTTTTTTTCACGACACTGATTTGACTACGGATTGTTCCCGGTTTTACCTGCATCAAGGGACTATGGGCTCAACGGCGGCGTGTGACCGTGTCAACAGGGGGATGCTTACTCTCCTAGGCACCTGATCCCACCTCTTGGTGTGTCCAGGGTCCGTTGATTTGCCCAACTCTTGTTTTTGTATTATATTTAGGACTTGCGAGATTGATCATGTTCGTTATCTTGCCTTTACATGAATTTATAACGACCAGTTGTTGATTAGATCAGGAGCGACCATAATTTTCTCTGTTCATTGGATAAGGCACCATGATCACACCCACGGAGTAATATTTCTTTTGTCACCAGAAGCAACCAGAGCCTGATGGCATGGGAACCAGTCTCATCATGACCTCATGACAGCATGATCAATTTTTCAAAGCGAAAGAAAGACTGGTCATGATTCAATTGCTAGTGCACCAACAAACGACAGTGATCAGGGAGGAAAAGGAAGATTGACTACGGATTGTTCCTTTACCTGATCAAGACTATGGCTCACGGCGAGTGCGCGGCTGACAGGGGATTCTTACACCTCATAGGCACTGATCCCATCTCTGGTGGTTTCCAGGGGTCATGTTTGCCCAACTCTTGTTTTGGTATTCTATTTGGGACTTACACGAGATTGATAACTGTTCTTTGCCTTTACACTCTATCAGTCTCTACTGGACAAACACAGAGGAGGGATACATGAACGACAACGTGGGGATAATATCAACAGAAAGCGCATTATATGAAGACATGAAACTTTTCGTTCTGCGATTCCAATGACATCGTCATAGGAGGCACAATATTTCCACACAAGAAGATGGATAAAACTACATGGACACCCCTACTGGCAGGGCTATAACGAATCTCGTTTAAAGTAATCATTTCGCACATTCTACGGTCGCTATAATTACCTTGTTTGCGATTACAAATTATCACTTAGTCAAATATTGACTTATTTGTTTCATACCATTTGTTAGACTGTCAATTTTATACTAGATTTGACAACGGGTAATCCCGTTTACAGCGGGTGTGACCGATCAGCTGACGATGTTTACTCCTCCATGGCACCTGATCCTGCCTTCGCTTTTGTCAGAGGTCCGTGTTGTCCTACATTCGACTTTTCATATATGTTTTGGGGGAGGGGTTACGATTTCGTTTAAAACAATGTCAATTTCGCCAGTTTATATTGATCAAATCACAAATGCCAGAAAGTGGATAAGAATCCTGCAAACTGTCAAAACAATGAGAGGAGCAAATGCTTACTCAGATTACCAACAAGTGCTAGCAAGCTTTAAGACCAAACTTATCTCTTTCAAAGACTCTTCCGGCATACTTCAGCACAGGTTCAACATCCAATACCCGAAGATAAAATAGAAAGCAGAAGAATTCAACATAGAAGTAAAGAACAAGTTTGAGATTCACGCAGGGCTTACTGAAGAAACAATAGAACATTGGAAAAGCTTGCAATGAAGTTTTTGGGGAAAGAGAAAGAATAAAAAAGAATGGGTGACTTCAGAAACCTAGGACAATATAGCTACAAAGGAAAACCTTAAGTAGAAAATAAACCAGTGCCACAACCAGCAAGCAAAGGACGTTTTTAAAAAGCAGTACTGGGAAGTCAACACAAGTGAATAAGAATGCAAGGGAACACAAACGTCGGATCATCCACAAACTGACAGAGGAATCTGAGGCAGACGATACTGCAACATAAAACGGCTATATGAGATCACAAGGTCGCTGTCGGGAAGAAATACCAATCGTATCAAACCAAAACACACGGAAAGCTAGACCATAGCGTGCGAAGTAGGGGAGAGAGAACATTGGGCGAATAATATTAGGAGGTTTTAAATCGACCTCCTCCATTAGGAATCTCCGATATACCTCCAGCAGAAGAAAAACTCCCTATCAACATCAACTCACCTACCAAAGCAGAAATTATGAAGGCCATCAAATGTTTTGTAATATTATGAGAACTAGGTTACAATTTGAATTAAAAATGGTAGGGCAGCAGGGCCAGACGTGATCCCACCCAAAAGCAATCAAAACAGACCCAGCAACAACAGCCTCGATGTTACAGTCTCTAGTACAAAAGATCTGGGGAAAAACAAGTGTCTCAAAACTGATCGAAAGGTCATATCGTCAAGCTACCAATGAAAGGAGATCTATCGCAGTGTAATAATTGGCGGTGGATCAAGATGCTATCCATCCCAAGCAAGGTCCTGTGCAGAGTGATGCTAGATAAGCTGCCCTGGATAATAAACTCAGACCAGAGCAGGCAGGATTTCACCACATTACTACCCTCTGCATCATCCTAGAACAATCCATCGAATGGTAATTCCCTCTTTGTTCAACATTTGTGGATTGTGAAAAGGTCTTTTAAAGCGTGGACAGAGACGTCATCATTTGGAAACTGGTACTTCACTATGGTACTTCTTCCAAGTTCGTCAGGATCATCCAGCAGCTGTACGGAGATTCAACATGTCAGGTCATCCACAGTGGCAGATTAACACTTCCATTTACAGTTAAAACTGGCGTGAAGCAAGGCTGCATGTTATCACCAACAATCTTCTGATGGGGGTATTGATTAGATCAAGCAACAGACCACTATGGACAACAACACGGGCATACAGTGGACGTTGATCAAGCAACCTGGAGATCTAGATTTTGCTGATGATGTTGACCATCTTTCCAACAAACATGAACACTCCCAGATGAAATCATATAAACTTGTCGGGGAGGCCCATAAGACCGGCCTGAAGATAAACAAAAAGAAGACTGAGGTACTGAGAATCAGCAACAAGAAGCAAGATCCGTTACAGCTCCATGGAGAAGACATCACTGAAACAGACCACTTCGGGGCGTGATCAGCAAAGACGATGAAGCAGATGATGAAAAAAACCATGAACACATTTAACACTATGCGACCCATTTGGAGATCCAGTGCATTATCCCCTCAAAACAAGATCAGGATCCTCAACACCAATGTGAAGGCTGTTCTTTTTAAGTCTGTGAGATGGAGAGTGCACAACGAAGAGATAATTTAACACTATGCGACCCATTTGGAGATCCAGTGCATTATCCCCTCAAAACAAGATCAGGATCCTCAAACACAATGTGAAGGCTGTTCTTTTTAAGTCTGTGAGATGGAGAGTGACCAACACCACTTTAACAAATTTTTCG